>JAIUZE010024686.1:0-29242 GCA_022085475.1 Heliosperma pusillum | reverse complement strand
CGTCTTATAATTTCTACCATGTGAGAAATAATAATTTTATGAAAAACCTTTTTAATTAAATATTTTACTTATTAATATTTCTCACTTGCTAATTATTACCAAACGCGATAAAAATAACGATAACTCAAAAACCGTCACAAGTCCCAAGGTGGAACCCACGGCTGACTTTTGGGCCGAACCCAACATGGGCCTGAATGGGCCCACGGGCCTGTTTGGGCTGTTTTGGCAGATTTTCCAACTTTTACTAAAACCGTTTCCTAATATTTCCCGCATGCTTTAACATAATTAAAACCCGTCAAAACAACAACCAAACAATCAAACATCGACACAACCCAAAGACCAAAAACCCGGACCCACCAAGGATCAACCCAGACCGGTCTGGACCGGGCCTGAACCGGCTGGTTTGGGTCCGGTTTTCCAGCCACCTTATCCGGCCACCACCATCATTCACACCAAATCATTTCTAACATGTTTTAATTAATCAACAACCATTTTAACAACCAATTTAACCATCAATCATACAAAAATCATTATTATGAAAAATCATCCAAATTCATCAAGAACAACCAACATGTTATAAATTCATAAAACACAATAATAACTACTACTTAACATGTTACTAACTAAAAATCCTTAAATCATAATAATATGAACCAAAACAAAAGATGAACCAAAAATAAAAGAAACAAAAGCTATGTAACATATATCCGTCGAGTAACTCGGAATCGTTACCTTAGCTAGACAAATCAATTAGCACCAAAATAAGAAGTATAAACCAAGAAACCCTCCTACTAATCTTCACCCAAAATATACGAGTCTCCAAACTCGTCTTCAAAATCTTCCCCTATAAGAAATGACAAGAAAACATTATTAGAACTTAAACTTGATTTTCCATAAATTAAATGTTGAAAACGATTTTGACGGAATTGAAAAGAAACCGTACTAGAAGATGGAGAGCGAAGAGGAGATTCTAGAAATATAAGTTAGGACGGATTTAGATAAGAAATGAAGGTTTTATGAGGATTTTGCTCAAGAACGATGAAGAACGGATGAAGAACACGAAGAACGCTCAAGAACGATTAAAGAAAGTGATATTTTGATCTTAAATTGATTTGTTGTAAAATGAAAAGTTGTTAGTGAGTAGTGGAGTGGAGGGAGCCGTGTAATTATAGGCAAAAATGGATGTCGGATTTTGAAATTGTTGTTACGTAATTGACTCAGGTTTATTAATTATTTTACGGTAATCGATTAAATATAATTAGCGATTAAGTTAATTACACCAAATATCTAGATATTATGATATTGTAATCAAAAGTAATGAAAATATCAAGGCCTAAGAGAGGACCAAAGGAGCCGTGTGGTATGGTGAGGAATCGGTCTGATTTTGAGCGATTTGCGTAATCTTCGTTGACGGATCGATAAAGTTAATAAATATCTAGATATTATGATTAGTTTAATCAAAACAATTAGAATATCTAATTGTGAGTGGAAAACGATGACATGGGCGTGTGACTCATGCCAAAGTCGAGTTTCGATTTTGTTTCGGGATTTGCGATGACTCGGGAATAGTTAAATGACGTTCGGTTAAAACCGTAAAAGTTATCCTTTAAATTCCGAATAAATTCAAAATAATTATATTAAATTATGATAAATCTTAATAAATCTAAATAAAAATAAATCAAAAATATTATTTTTTTAAATAAAATTTCGGTCTTCAAACTTATAAGGCGAGTCGGGATTAAGTCAACGAAAGTCAAAGTTGACTGAAAAATCATGAAAAGTCAAAGATGACTTAAAAGTCAAGAAAAGTTTATGACGACTTAAAAGTCAAGAAAAGTCAATGACGACTTTAAAAAGTCAAGAAAAAGTCAAAGACGACTTAAAAGTCAAGAAAAGTCAAAGATGACTAAAAACGGTCTTTTCATGAAATCTCTCAGAAATTCCAAATACGAACGCGGAAATTTCAAAATACGACTCGAAACAATAAATTCTATTTTAAAAACTTAAGTCTGCTGAAAAGTGTTAGTAAATATTTTTACTATAAAAAAATTGGGCACTTTTCGGGTTGTTACATCCAAGATCAAAGCCTTAATCGAAATGCGACAACCCTAAACACAGAAAGAAGTTAGAGGGTTCCTAGGAAAAGTATAATATGTGAGCCAGTTCATATCGAAACTCACTATGATCTACGAACCTATTTTCAAAAAGCTTAAGAAGACAGACCATACCATATGGGATGACGACTGCCAAAAAGCATTTGACAAAATTAAGGATATATTGGCTAAACCACTAATGTTAATACATCCTCAACGGATCATCCTCTTGGTTTATATCTCACAGTCACAGAAACATCCATGGGGGCTATGCTCACAAAGATCGTCGGAAAAGAAGAAAGCGTTATTTACTACCTTAATTAGAAGTTCTTAGAATATGAGCATAAATATACGCCTCTCGAAAAGACGTGTCTCGCTCTTGTGTAGGCAACAAAGAAGCTACGCCACTACATGCTTAGCTACTCCGTCAAAGTATACTTCAAAATGGACCCCATCAAACTCCTTTTTCGAGAAACCCATCCTCAACGGACGTTTGGCAAGATGGACCTTAATGATCTCAAAGTTCGATCTCAAATATGTACCTCTGAAAGTCATAAAAGGACGCGCCGTTGCTGAGTTTTTCGCGGATAACCCTATAAACGATGTTCAGACATTAGACATGTGGTCATTTCCAGACAAAGACATAGTACAGACTTGTATGGATTTCAGGGACCTTTATTTTGATGGTGCGTAAAATTTAAGACGATTTCGAGTGGGGGTATTGCTCATTTCTCCAGAAGGTGCGCATACCATGCTATCTGTCAAACTCGACTTTGAGGTGACAAATAACGCATCAGAATACAAAGCTTGCCTCATTGGCCAACAAGCAGAAGTCATTTTACGCATTAAAAATCTTCGGGTTCATGGAGACTCCTCCTAGATCATCAACCAGGTTACAGGATCATGGAAAATTCGAAGTGAAAGCCTAGCATCCTATCAGGCTAGGATAGATCAAGTCGCCCAGTTATTTTATCAAGTCACTTATCTACATCTACCTCGAGAAGAGAATCAGCCCGCAGACACTCTTACAAAACTTGCGGCCATGATCCACATAATCTTACAATTCTTTAACGAGAATCTGTGTGAGTTATATTGTACTTTCTTATTAACGTAAGACAGTATAGAGTATTTAGCGATACTCACCATGAGTTATAATCATAGTTGATTATACGAGTGGGTTGATAATTTTTGTAATACGTAGAAAGGTACTAAGAATTATTAATCGAGAATAGTGGACGTAGGTTTTAACGTGTGAAACTGAACCACTTCAAAAATTCGTGTGCCTCTCTCTACTCTCTTTACTTTTCGTTTTTTCGTTACTTACGCTTACTTTGATTAATTAAGTAGTTGATTTTAATTAATAAGATCAAATAATTAATTACATATCATATAAATCGAAAAAGTGGGGCTAGTTTTTAATACTCAATTCCCCCCCCCCCCTTCTTTCGTATTCGATCAATAGACTCTAAAAAGGACACATCGACAACCTCCATAAGCTCTTCCTCAGATTGCGCAAGTACAACATGAGAAATTGATCCATCCAAGATCAAAGCCTTAATCGAAATGCGAGAACCCTAAACACAGAAAGAAGTTAGAGGGTTCCTAGGAAAAGTATAATATGTGAGCCAGTTCATATCGAAACTCACTATGATCTACGAACCTATTTTCAAAAAGCTTAAGAAGACAGACCATACCAAATGGGATGACGACTGCCAAAAAGCATTTGACAAAATTAAGGATATATTGGCTAAACCACTAATGTTAATACATCCTCAACGGATCATCCTCTTGGTTTATATCTCACAGTCACAGAAACATCCATGGGGGCTATGCTCACAGAGATCGTCGGAAAAGAAGAAAGCGTTATTTACTACCTTAATTAGAAGTTCTTAGAATATGAGCATAAATATACGCCTCTCGAAAAGACGTGTCTCGGTAGGCAACAAAGAAGCTACGCCACTACATGCTTAGCTACTCCGTCAAAGTATACTCCAAAATGGACCCCATCAAACTCCTTTTTCGAGAAACCCATCCTCAACGGACGTTTGGCAAGATGGACCTTAATGATCTCAAAGTTCGATCTCAAATATGTACCTCTGAAAGTCATAAAAGGACGCGCCGTTGCTGAGTTTTTCGCGGATAACCCTATAAACGATGTTCAGACATTAGACATGTGGTCATTTCCAGACAAAGACATAGTACAGACTTGTATGGATTTCAGGGACCTTTATTTTGATGGTGCGTAAAATTTAAGACGATTTCGAGTGGGGGTATTGCTCATTTCTCCAGAAGGTGAGCATACCATGCTATCTGTCAAACTCGACTTTGAGGTGACAAATAACGCATCAGAATACAAAGCTTGCCTCATTGGCCAACAAGCAGAAGTCATTTTACGCATTAAAAATCTTCGGGTTCATGGAGACTCCTCCTAGATCATCAACCAGGTTACAGGATCATGGAAAATTCGAAGTGAAAGCCTAGCATCCTATCAGGCTAGGATAGATCAAGTCGCCCAGTTATTTTATCAAGTCACTTATCTACATCTACCTCAAGAAGAGAATCAGTCCGCAGACACTCTTGCAATACTTGCGGCCATGATCAACATAATCTTACAATTCTTTAACGAGAATCTGTGTGAGTTATATTGTACTTTCTTATTAACGTAAGATAGTATAAATTATTTAGCGATACTCACCTTGAGTTATAATCATAGTTGATTATACGAGTGGGTTGATAATTTTTGTAATACGTAGAAAGGTACTAAGAATTATTAATCGAGAATAGTGGATGTAGGTTTCAACGTGTGAAACTGAACCACTTCAAAAATTCGTGTGCCTCTCTCAACTCTCTTTACTTTTCGTTTTTTCGTTACTTACGCTTACTTTGATTAATTAATTAGTTGATTTTAATTAATAAGATCAAATAATTAATTACATATCATATAAATCGAAAAAGTGGGGCTAGTTTTTAATACTCAATTCCCCCCCCCCCCTCTTTCGTATTCGATCAATAGACTCTAAAAGGGACACATCGACAACCTCCGTAAGCTCTTCCTCAGATTGCGCAAGTACAACATCAGACTCAATCCTCAGAAATGTGCATTTGGAGTAACGTCAGGTAAACATCTGGGATATGTCGTCCGCCAGAGGGGAATAGAAATTGATCCATCCAAGATCAAAGCCTTAATCGAAATGCCACAACCCTAAACAGAGAAAGAAGTTAGAGGGTTCGTAGGAAAAGTATAATATGTGAGCCCGTTCATATCCAAACTCACTATGATCTACGAACCTATTTTAAAAAAGCTTAAGAAGACAGACCATACCATATGGCATGACGACTGCCAAAAAGCATTTGACAAAATTAAGGATATATTGGCTAAACCACTAATGTTAATGCATCCTCAACGGATCATTCTCTTGGTTTATATCTCATAGTCACAGAAACATCCATGGGGGCTATGCTCGCAGAGACCGTCGTAAAACAAGAAAGCGTTATTTACTACCTCAGTTAGAAGTTCTTAGAATATGAGCATAAATATACACCTCTCGAAAAGACGTGCCTCGCTCTTGTGTGGGTAACAAAGAAGCTACGCCACTACATGCTTAGCTACTCCGTCAAAGTATATTCCAAAATGGACCCCATCAAACTCCTTTTTCGAGAAACCCATCTTCAACGGACGTTTGGCAAGATGGACCTTTATGATCTCAATGTTCGATCTCAAATATGTACCTCTGAAAGTCATAAAAGGACGCGCCGTTGTTGAGTTTTTCGCAGATAACCCTATAAACGATGCTCAGACATTAGACATGTGGTCATTTCCAGACGAAGACATAGTACAGACTTGTATGGATTTCTGGGACCTTTATTTTGATGGTGCGTAAAATTTAAGACGATTTGGAATGGGGGTATTGCTCATTTCTCCAGAAGGTGAGCATAGCATGCTATCTGTCAAACTCGACGTCGAGGTGACAAATAACGTAGCAGAATACTAAGCTTGCCTCATTTGCCAACAAGCAGCAGTCATTTTAGGCATTAAAAATCTTCGGGTTCATGGAGACTCCTCCTAGATCATCAACCAGGTTACAGGATCATGTAAAATTCGAAGTGAAAGCCTAGCATCCTATCAGGCTAGGATAGATCAAGTCGCCCATTTCTTTTATCAAGTCACTTATCTACATCTACCTCGAGAAGAGAATCAGTCCGCAGACATGATCAACATGCCAGCCAACATGATCGAAAAGTCTTTATGCATTGAGCGGCGGTCAGAACCAGGATTTGTGCCCCAACTTACAAATGAAGAAGAAAGCCCAGAGGAACCTTGGTTCCATTCTATTTTAAACCACAAACTGAGTGGCACACACCCATCCGAAATAGATAAGATGGGACAACGCGCCATACGCCTATAAGCCTCTCAATACCTCCTCATGCAAGGAGAACTGTACAAAAGAGCTACTCTTGGTGTCATCTTACGTTGCGTGGATCATTCACAGGCACAAAAAGTAATCGAAGAGGTTCACGATGGTGAATGCTGTCCCTACATGGGTGGACCCATGATGGCAAGGAAAATCACACGTCTAGGATACTACTGGAGGACAATGGAGTCAGATTGTATTAAGTACGACAGACACTGCCATAATTCCCAAATCTTTGGGAAGGTGCAGCTTGTTCTTCTCTAGATGCTTTACACCATGACATCTCCTTGGCCATTTTCTGCTTGGGGAATCGCCATCATTGGAAAGATCACCCCAGCTGGAACAAGAGGTCACGACTTCATTCTAGTAGATATCGATTACTTCACCAAATGGGTTGAGGCGGCATCCTACACTAGTCTCCCCGCTAAAAATGTGGCAAAGTTCATACAAACCAATATTATCTGCCGATATGGTTGCCCATAGGAAATCATCAGTGATAACGGCTCATATTTCCTGGTTGAGACGGAACAAGTGCTAGCCAAATACAAAATCAAGCATCACCATTCCTCGCCTTACAAACCTCAAACTAATGGCGTAGTAGAGGCAGCTAATAAGAATGTCATCAGGATCCTTAAGAAAATGATCGACAATTACCGTGATTGGCCAAGAAAAATACCCTTTGCATCATGGGGCTATCGCACTTTAGTTAGGACACCCACTGGGGCAACTCCTTTCTAGTTAACTTACAGGATGGAGGCTGTACGACCAGTAGAACTAGAAATCCCATCTCTACGTATTCTTTTGGAGAGTGAAATTTCGGAAGCTGACTGGAAAAAAGATAGATATGATGAACTTGTCCTCTTG
Organism: Heliosperma pusillum; assembly: GCA_022085475.1. Classification (NCBI taxonomy): domain Eukaryota; kingdom Viridiplantae; phylum Streptophyta; class Magnoliopsida; order Caryophyllales; family Caryophyllaceae; genus Heliosperma; species Heliosperma pusillum. The sequence continues at coordinate 21,873 of JAIUZE010024686.1, read as the reverse complement.
GATGAGTGAAGATTGCGTGCCTTAAATAATGTACAAACATATCAAGCACGTATCAAAGGAGACTTCAACAAACGGGTTAAATCCGGAAACATCAAAGAAGGAGACTTGGTGCTCAAATCAGTCAGAGCCCTCCGACCTATTGAACGACGAGGAAAGTTCAAAAATAACTGGGCTGGGCCTTTCTTAGTCAAATCCATATTCTTAGGGGTGTAGTTAGAATCACATAACTAAATGAAAACGACCTCGCGTCAACCCACGTGCTGCTCATGCGTCACAAAATAAAACCGGCCTTGGCATGATATTTAATGTCACCATGCTCTTGCATTTTGACATTTGGATAATCCTGATGTCATCAAATAAATTGAATTGTACTTCTTTTAGGAGTAAGAAAAGCACATGCCACCTCTTTCTAAGTTCATTACAAGCTCTTGCTTCGAACAATTATACTTACATTTTCGAACTACGCGCAGGGTTTGATTTCATTTTTTTTTCTAATGAATACGTAGGCAATCCTTCACAGGATTCAACCCGTATATATCTTAAAATGTAAATAGAAGGACATTTACATTTGCATTTGAAATTCGACAAGAATAATAAAATGAAAATCCTATCAGTTTCTTAACTAAACTTGATCTTTTATTCAATATTTCGTTATTAAGAATAATACGCCGTATAAATAAATAAATGCTGAAATAAAAGCTAGGCTAGGATTCTAAAAACCCCGCCATTTATTACAACTCAAAAAAAATTTAATAATACAAAATAATAAAATTTGACTAAGGCTATTCTTCCATCTTCCCCTTGCCTTTGTCACCCTTGCCACTTTCTTGTCTCGACCACGAGCCTGGCGCTCTTGCGCTATCTCAGACCTAATCACCAATGGTCTTTCTCTCGGTCTAGCCTTACCATTCCTATCCATCGCCATCTTCCCGGCAGGATTTGTTCTTGCTTCTTCGCTGGATGAACAACTAGGAACCCGACTTCTTCTTCCCCTTCAGTCAGATACTTTTCTTTCTCTTTAGCCGTCTCTCGGATTTTATAGTCTATAGGCTTGTGTTTCCTCAGTTTCCCACGTTCCTCAGGAGTACTAGCCTTTTTCCACTGTAAGTATGAGCGAGATACCCATAACGAGCTGTAGATACCTCGAATGTGCACCTTCCGCCAACCCGCCAGTGATATAATTGGGCCGCATGTTTTGTAGGCGAAACAATTTATGGCAGTTCATAAGTTTGTCGTCGTTTTGACAATGATTAGAGTCATTTTAGAGTCCGGGTCAAAAATTGCTTCATTTTCTATAAATCGTCTTTTAAAACCGTGCCTGAACGCTGGAGAATATTCCTGATATTTTAATATTTCAAAAATTATTTTTTTTGGTAAAATATATCCGTATGTTATTCAAAATATACCGCAATTCCATAAAGAAACGCGGAAATCTTTCTTTCAAAGTAGAAACTGCTTGGGAAATAACGCAGCAGGCGCTGGGCCTCTTCCAAGGGTCGCGGTTCCTGCTGCGCCTATTCCCCAGCTCGTTTTGCCTGTTTCCGGAATATTTTCTAGATTTCTTTCCGTGTTCGAGTTATTCCAAAACTCTTTGGATTTCTCCTTATATAAGGAGAGGTCCGTGCTCACTTTCACGGCACTCGAGTGTTCCGCCCCTTTTTTCTCTCTCTTTGCATTCTAGACCTTGCTCTAAGAATTTTGACATCTATGTGCTTGATCTATCGACCCCGTAAGCTCGGATCTTTTTGGGTACCCATTTCGTTTTGCATTGACCAACCAGCTTGACCACTACACATAATCAATCAATCAACTAATTAATCAACTAATCAATTTTTGATCCTCTAACGAGGGCACTTTCTTTGAATTCGAGTCGAGCTATCACTAAAACACAACTTAGTTAATCTCGTTTCGTCAACATGTAAGTCTGACGGTGTTTGATATCGTCTTTTGTATTTTATTTTGAATTTCGCCTTATGTAAGATTAAAGTCGTATTTATGTCAAACGTTTTCAAACCTTTTTTTATTAGTTTTATTTAAATCACCATTTTTTTATAGTTCGTCATAGATGCCTAATAATCAATATTAGTGGGTTTTGTCGTCTTTTAGATCATGTTGGAGTCTTTAGAGGTTAGAACCATCCATATCTGGTCTCTACATTCGTATTTGATAAATATACTATAATTAATCTGTTAAATCACTTCAATTCGACTTGCAGATCAATAATAATCCGTAAATACACAAACGAATACTAACTAATTGTGATTCTGGCTTCACAGTCAAAAACAAACTCAAGAACAGACGCACGGAGTGTTGGGCCTCTTCTAGAGGACGCACCTCGCGCTGCGTCTGTTCTGTGTCGGATTCTATCTCTGAACTTCCTGTTTCGCTCCGACGTAGTTTAATTGTATAATTGATCGAGTACTAACTCTAATATCGCTGTTAATCTGTTTATTTCTTTCTTTTATTCAAATCTTTCCTTTTGGGCATATTTCCGACATAGATCCCGTATCTGTTGTAATCATTGTAATAATTCTTTTATAGTTTATTTAATCATTGTAAATTGTATGATTTATTTGCCTTTCACATGCAATCAACCTTAAATCCAATTTTGATTCAAGTGAATGCTAAACTACATGTTCAACCGACATTTTTAGTTCACATGCTAGGGTTAAAATGTCGATGTTGAATAGCATGCATTTAACTGACTACATATCGACTACATAAGCGTTTCCCTAATCATTAGTAGAGGCCGCTATCGAGGCGGGCGGGATTAGGTTTTCGATTAAAGAATTTCATAATACGTCCCCTCACCCCTTACTCTAGATCTATGTGAACATCTGTGTTCATTGGCATCCACGAGATTCATTCTAGACATAGAATGTTAAGGGTAACGAGTTATTGGTGTTCATGTCATCACTTTGTGTCTTGACATAAAATGAAGTATTCGATGTTGGAATAAGTGTCCTCAACAATAGTACGATCACTTAATTAAATCTCATTAACAATAATACAAAGGGATGATTAACATTCTAGTTAACTGATCCACATTAATCGTTAATGATTGCCTTACTAGAGTTTGACATTACTGTCGTATGACGGTGGTGATCAGTTGATCCCTTTAGGTCACACCGAAAGGACGATTCCCTAATCAAGAAAGTTAATTAATTGTATATTGATACAGATTAATTAATCCCTTAAATAGAACAAGTTTACAAGTGAGAAATATATCTTATTGTAATATGATTAAATAAGTTTCAATAATATAATTGTTATATTAGAATGCTTAATGTTTATGAAACATTTGTGATAAGCATGATTGCTTGATCATAATTACAATTAGTTGTAGTTCATGTCAACCAAATATGAGATGACCCATTATATATATATATATATATATATATATATATGTGATTATAAATTATTACTTAAAGTGTTAAGTTTAATTTATTTGACATGAAATTGTATTTAAATTAGTTAAATATATAATTATAAGATAAGATCATGTCACATGTTACATGTGATATATGTGACAAATGACAAAATCACATTTTATAAAATGGACTCCTTCTTAAGTGAAGGTGCCGGTTTTAGGAGCTATTAAGGTAGGTGGTTAGGCTGTAATAGTTGTTCTAATTAAAAATTAAAACAACATGATTACCACCCTAAAAATAGCATCTACCCTATCGTCTTGTGAAGATCAAAAGCAAAAGACATCACCTCTTTCTAGGTGGCATGGCCCGTTTTGGGTGCGCAAGATTAAGAGGATGTTTTCCTCTTAAATACTACACTTTATATCTACATCTCATTACATAATTTTGTTGTATCAACATCTCACTAGAAATCACAATATACTTAGAGACTTTAGAAGTTTCATAGAACTTGTGTTTAGAGCTTGAACTCGGTTTTCTAAGGTAGAAATTTCGAGTGACTTGTCTTGGTATTAAGGGTACTTGTTAGTTGTTCCAGTATAACAATAGAAAAGTTATTAGGGATAGTCTAGGTGCATCACCAAGGAGAGTTCCTATACTTGGAACTAGGAAGTTCATCCATATATCCTTAAGCTCAAGAACAACTAGAAGAAGGTGTCTTGTACTTGTGCCCATACTCGAATAATACTCAATGTGAGGAACACTTTTCTTCTCTAATTTCGACTAATATAGTTTTCATGTAACTAGATCTTTCAAGCTAATTAAAATGTTAATTAGTATTACTTAAGAAATGTCTTAAGTGTAGGTATATGAACCTAACATTTGAACGGTTCCAACTTCCTACAAAATTTGGTGGGGACTCCACAGATGCGCATTTCTACGCTTGTCCCTCGTTTCGCCATCCGTGGTTCCCCGTGTATCACAGTTTCGAAAGGATCGCAAATCCGTGTATCACAGTTTGGCGACTCTGCTGGGGAAAGTACACTTACGTGTTACCCAGGGTGAAACTTGAACAAGTTTAGGGAATGGTATATATGAGACAGTTGTTGGTTTTCATTACTCGACCTTCCTAGGTCATTTTTTTCGGCCTTCCTAGGCATAACCCAACCCTTTCGACCAATTATTCTGTCTGGACGGTCCAAATTCTTATCTGGGCCAAAGGATGGATATCGATTGACGTCAACCATACCTTGGTGTATGCTGATGTTCGCACCAAGGGCTTTCACTACTCTGGTGAATGGACTAGGAACCAGCCTTACTCATGTTTGGCGCGGACCACTCCACAGACCTTGGGTTTGATTGCTTGGTATGACAACCCACCCTTTAAGCCAAAACAATTTTAAATGCACTCAGCATACCGTTATTATGCCTGTTTAAATATGTATAACCCTTACATGATCACCATTTTGTAAATAAACCATGACAAAATTTTCAAAATCAAAATCCTTTTTAAAACTATAAAGAATTTTCAAAGGTGGCCTAAAGTAGCGCAAACTTAGTCAAAACTCTGTCCCATGACTAGTCAAAATCATTTCTCCATTTCAAGTCAACACTCCTACAACTACACTACGGTTGTCTAGGACAAACATTTCCAAATCATTCATTTTCAAAACTCACTTAAACACAGCGGCACACTCCCACTTCACAAGTCGAGTCTTTTCGAGTAAGTGTGCTACGTTGGTTGATCGTGTTTTGATTCGTTGTCGATCTCTTCCACATTTTGCAAGATGTCATGAGCTAGTCAAGCAAATATTCGTGCACCAAATCTGAATGGTAATGATCAAATCTTAGTTGCGCGCATCTGTCTCTAGGCAAGTCAAGACCAAACTTATGATCGCCTAAATGCCATTGAAGGCTGACTTGTTACCATAAAAGCTAGGCTTCCTTCTGCGGATATTCCTAATGCTAGTGTTCATGATAACGTTCCACCCTTTGTGGGACAACCAGAACTCGATACCTCACCAGTTCTTACTGGAGCGGAAAGCGACCCCAATACTAGGAAGAGCACATAATGTATCTCAAGGGAGATAACATCTATAGGGAGAACAGTCGCAAATATGAAGCTGTGAATGCCCAGCTGCCAACCAACTTCAATATGACTGACATCGCGATGTTCAAGGGGCATGAGAACCCTTTGAACCACTTCCGTGCTTTCAAGGATTACATGTCTATCAAATGCATCAAACCAGAGATGTTCCTAAGGATCTGTCCTTCGTCTCACGACACCTTTCCCAAGAAGTGGTTCTATTCCTTAGAACAAAAGAAAACTGCAACATGGGATGATGCCGCAATCGAGTTTGCTAAACAGTACGCAGATAATGCTGAGATTCAAGTCAATATGCGTACTCTAGAGGTTCTTACCCAAAATGAGAAAGAAGATTTCACCAACTTTTTAAGTAGGTGGAGGAAGAATAGCACACAACTTGTCAAACGTCCAGATGAAGCCACTCTTGTGGAAAGTTCGTGAATAACTTGAGATTTGTCTATGGAAACCACCTGAAATTCCAGAACATAAAGTCGTTCAAAGATTTAATTGTGCTAGGAACGACAATCGAGGACGACATTTGAAAGGGGCCGTTTGTATTCACTAATTTAGTGTTTAATAATAAATAGGACCATCCTAATCCTTTTTGAGTTACAAATGAGCACATGTACTTTTTGTTAGTCACTTCTTCTAATTTTTAGCTTAACTAGTGGAATAGATTGAAATATTTTAGGTCGTATCTCTTTAGTTTAGATCACTCGACCTCTCAGAACAAGCCTGAACGAGGGCGTGCATTTAAAATCTTTCCCACATCTTGTGGTGTGAAAATTCCTTGATCGCCGTGTCTCTAGGTGACCTTTCGGTTTGGAGACCCGATCGTTCTACCCGATTCGTCAGATCCCATGTGACTACTAGAATTTGCATCTTATGCCAAACATTTTGATACCCCCACCTGAGGATAAAAAAAAATTTAGTGCAATCGTGCCTAAACTCTCTCAAATTCAAACAAAAAGAAAGAATCCCAACAACCCCAAATCAAAAGTCTCAAAGATTCAAAAGTTCACGAGACAAGACAAACAAAAGTCGAATAAATCCGAAAAAAAAAAGAGAAGAAAAATTCCAAATCAAACAAGTTCAAATCAACCAAACAAATCCAGTCAATCCAACAAAGTGTCAAAAGCCAAAAAGTCTCCCCAGTCAAAAACCACAAACAAAACAAAACCTCTCAAGTAGTCATCTTTTCACAAATTTCAGACGAATGGACTCACAGTTACTTTGTCTCCATGCCTTTTGGGACAATCCTTTCATTCAATTATGTGAGTGAGAGAGATAACACGGATCTCCAGTCACTTGTAACACCATAGGACCTCCCACTCCATTCCGTTTCTTATCACCCTCGTTTAGCATTTAAGAATTCGACAGATGTACATTGAGCTTATGCGGTCAAAAAAGTATTTTGCTTCTATAGTATTATTTTCACGTAATTTGCCGAACTTGTTACTTCAAAGAGGGAAAAACGCATCCAAATTCTCAAGAACAAAAAAATTAACGCGCCTCGCGTAGCTCACGTGCCGCTCATGCGGCACGAAATGAAACCGGCCCCTGGCCAGTTAAGATTGAACGTCACTATGCTTTTGCATTTTGACATTTGGATATCCCCATGTCGTAAAAGTAAACTAAATCCTCAGCTTCTCACCATGGCAAGCATGAGCATGTGCCAAGACAGCCTAGGGGACGATATCAACCTTGGATTTCCTAATCCTCATCGGGTTCGAGACACGAATCGACATTGCGGTCAAATGAGCACACTTATTCAAGGGACTCGTTTCCCTCCTCTTTCTTTCCATTCTTTCAAACTCTTATACATTTTCAAGAAATATACATTTCTTGTTTTATAAAACCGCGTTTTTCAATCCAATATTTCGCTTTGGGTCAGTTTAGGCCACCAACATGCACACATGTAATTTGTGTGATTTCTATGTGATGTGATTTTCGACAGCATGACGGCAAAACCGTCGTCTATCGAATCTGTATTGTTTTCAGACTAACCTCTAGGGACAGAAAACATTCAGCAGCAGAAACACTCAGGCTATCAAATAGAACCAAAGGAGGCATGTACATCAAGCTGGGGGCTGTCGCCCAAGACAAAGTCAAAATCCAAATCTGGGGGCTCTCGCCCAAAACAAAAACTCATAAGCGAAAAGCCAAAGCAAAAAAAACACCAAAGCAACCTTGGAAGCATGTGGTTAAACAGACCAGACAAGGTTTGTAGCCTGTGGAAGTTTGTGGTTAAACCCCATGGGATGGTGATTTATGGTTTTAAGACGATCGTTCTTGTTTCTAATTTAGTTCTAGTAAGTGTGGGTTAAAAAGCTATGAACAAAAACAAGGCAAGAAATAAATAACTAGCTAGAGCAAGTAAAGACAGTAGAGAACAATAATAAGGAAAGAACTCATGGATTTACGGGGTTCATAGTATGGAAAATTAACGATAAACGAAGGAGCTATTAAAGGTGACTAGTCTCACACCTGCCAATGTGTGATTAAGGGGATGTTAACTGTCTCAGGCCCAACACTATTTTACTCTAGAGTATAAATTTGCAGCGGAATAAAAAAGATATAAAAGGATATGGATTAGTTGTGGAATCTCTCAAGATAAACAACTAAAACTTGAATTAGAAAAGTACTCTCGCAAGATAACTTGAATAACTAGAAATAAAAAGGATATGAATTAGTTAAGACAATCTCGCAAGATCACTCAACTAAGACTTGAGTTAGACAAGTGATCTCACAAGACAACTTGAGCAGCTCGTGTCTAAACTCTCAACCTCGCAAGATATCAAGCAAACACAAATACAACCTGACAAGGCAGAATGGTTATTATTTCCCTCTCGCAAGAAGTAAATAATAGAACTTAAAGCTCGCAAGCTAAAAAGAACAAACAGGTAATAACTTGAATTCAATTATCAGTTGTGTATGATATTCGAATTACAATGCCTGTTATATATACTACTAGTACTTGCCTTAAACTAACTAGATAGTAATTAGGAAACAATGTGAACACTGCCTTATTAGGAAATAAGATCGTTACACTACTTTAATCAAATTATGAAACTAATAACTAGACTCCATTTAAAAAAGTAAGCTTGTGAACAATTTAAACTAATTTTCCATCTTGCTTTTGAATGTCACGCCCATTTTGCGTCATTCGCGTAAAATCTGGACAACTCAACTTAAAACGATCATATCTCCTTCGTTACATAACCAAATAAAGCGTGTCACCACTTGTTTGAAAGCTAACATCATGTACTTTCATCTCCTAGTGAAATCACGTCAAAATTAGTATTTAGCTCTAAAGTCAAGGGAACGAATCTAAAAATGTCAAGGATGACTTAAACTGTCATTTTGAACATATACTCATGTCCCTCATGTATCATTCTCCCCTTCTTCAAAAATAATCGTCCCAATTCTTGGACCTAAAACCTCCCGGATCAAATACATATGATGTAGAAATGAGAAGATATTTTGATTAAAGTAGATACCATAATACTCCTGTAGTTCATCATCCTCAATATAATCTTCATGCTTATTCATCTTATTTGATTTGTAGTTGTAACCAGAATCATAAGAGAAAAGCCTGTTGTACAATCTTTTCTTGTGCTTTCTTTTCTCATGCCTCTCTTTATTGTGCCTTCCATCCCACCACCCTCCATGCACAATTGTACCACAATCCAAACAATTGTTGCTCCAAATAACAATTATATCACGAGCTTCCATAACAATACACTTTAATAAGAAAGAACGTTGATAAATCTCACCATATAACTTCTTATCAATGTATTTATCAAGTGGCGATTGATAATTACTCATGAAATCAAATTCATAATGAGTAATCCCTTGTTTATGAGGTTCTTCATAATAAGGCATATCATTGGTATCAATCTCATCTTCAAGAATAAAATCAACTTGTATGGGTAATTTAGGAACCACCACTTATTCTTCAAATTATTCGTCAAAAATAGTCGTTAAGTTAGGATAAAATAATGAAGTACCTTCTATACGAGATTCATCTTCAGAAGAAAATAGTTTATCATCAATCACCTCTTCTGTTTGATCATCATCACTTAATGGCTCAAAAATATATGTCATAAATTTACCTTTGTCCTATTCTAATTTAACATTCTGATTTGAATAGTCTCTTGTACTGTTCGATTGGACAAGGTTAGATATCATCTTCTCTACGTCTTCTACATGTCTCTCTTCTTTTTCCGCGTGAATAACTTCATAAGTTTGAATTTTTGCCTCCTTTATCTTTTTTGCTTCATATGTTTGAACTGATTTGGAAGCTTTTCAAGACTGAATGACAAATAATTAACTCCTCTTTGTAGCTATTTGCATAATAAATAAAACTGATATTCCTTCCATTCATTCCATGTACGATTTGAATCAATAAAACCGTCTTGGTTTAGGGAAATCAAGAGCCGAAGCTCTGATACCAAATTGATGTAAAATAAACCCACTATTTTACTTTTCAGAGTATAAATTTGCAGCGGAATAAAAACGATATAAAAAAATATGGATTAGTTTGTGAACAATATAAACCAAGTTTCCATCATGCTTTTGAATGTCAAGTCCAGTTTGCGTCATTCGCGTAAAATCTGGACAACTCAACTTAAAACGATCATATCTCCTTCGTTATTTGACCAAATAAAGCGTGTAACCACTTGTTAGAAAACTAACATCATGTACTTTTATCTCCAAGTCAAATCACGTCAAAATTTGCTTAATATTCAGAGATATTTAGCTCTAAACTTAAGGGAACGAATCTAAAAATGTCAAGGGTGACTTAAACTTTCATTTTCGACATATACCCATGTCCCTCATGTATCATTCTCCCCTTCTTCAAAAATAATCTTCCCTATTCTTGGACCTAAAACCTCCCGGATCAAATACATATGATGTAGAAATGAGAAGATACTTTGATTAAAGTAGATACCATAATACTCCTGTAGTTCATCATCCTCAATATAATCTTCATGCTTATTCATCTTATTTGATTTGTAGTTGCAACCAGAATCATAAGCGAAAATCCACTAGTACAATCTTTTCTTGTGCTTTCTTTTCTCATGCCTCCCTTTATTGTGTCTTCCATCCCACCACCCTCCATGCACAGTTGTAGCACAATCTAAACAATTGTTGCTACAAATAACAAGAATATCACGAGCTTTCATAACAATAGACTTTAATAAGAAAGTGTGGGAAATGACAGTTTACATCCCCTTAAAATTTAGGATTATAACAAAATTATATAATATGAATTGCGAGTCATAAATATGAAAACAATGTAAATATAGAGAAAACGAATTAAACCTTTGGTCCTAGCAAAATCGGCCTAAGAACAGATATCAAAGTAGATATCCTCCTAATTGTCTCACCCAAGATAGATCGAGATATGCCCTTCTTCTTTGCTAGAAAGATGATTAAAAGTTACTGTTAACTTTTTAGGTTTTTGTGTTTAGTGTGTGATGGAGGCACAAGTGAGAGAATAGATAATTAGGTTAGAATTATTTTTCTCCTCTTCCTTGATCTCACGGCACTACTAGGTCATATATGAGGAGATTTAGTCTCCTCAAATAACTACCCATTGACCGGAAAAACCCGAGTGTATCTGGACACTTTTTCCGGTCATTTTAGCTTCTAATATAATGTAATATATTATAATCGTCATTAGTCAAAGACCGACATTATAATACAACATTAATTATAAATATCCGTATATTTATAATTTTCCAATTAATTATAACGGTTTATGTTTAATTAGCTTACATTATATACAACAATTAAATATAACCTTTTATATTCAATTTACGAATTACAGTTAATTCGTCTTAGCTAACATTATTTAATCGTTATTAAATAATTATATCATCATCACATTGACTAATCTTTTAATCAAAAACACCGACTAACCTTTTAGTCATTTAATAAGGCATCAATATGATTATTTTCTCAATCAATCACATCTCTCAATCACATCCTTTAGGTGTGACTTTTAGGGACCAGTTGATCACCGCCATCTGTATGACAATAACGTCAAACTTATCTAGCAAGCCAACCGTTATCGATAAACGTTAATCAACTGATTAAAATACAAAGTATACCTTGTGAACCTACAGAGATTTATTTATGTTATTGCACTAACTGTGGAGGACACTGGCTCCAACAATCTCCCACTTGTCCGTACAAGTGTATGTGCGATAACCGATTCTCATATCCATAGAGTCCATCTCGGATTGCATGGCTTCAAGCCATAGCTTAGAGTCGGAACATGTCATGGCACCTTTATAGGTAGCGGGTTCGTTACTCTCTAGGAGTAAAACGTCATCTCTCCCATTCTCCTCGACCATACCAATGTATCTGTCTGGAGGAATGGAGACTCTACCCGACCTTCTAGGTTCCTCAGGAATATTTACCGCAGCCGCTGATGAAGGAACAGTTTCCTCCATTGGTAGCTCGGTTGTTGGTTCTGGAATCTCCGACAGATCAAAGGTTCCATTACTTGTCCTATTCTCGAGAAATTCTTTCTCTAAGAACGTCGCACTAGCCGCAACAAAAACTCGATGTTCGGTAGGCGAGTAAAAGTAATGACCAAACATCCCTTTTGGATAACCAATAAAGTATGTCTTAACCGATCGTGGGCCGAGCTTATCGTCAGGTCTCCATTTGACATAAGCCTCGCAGCCCAAACCCGAATAAAGGACAAGTTAGGGTCCGTTCCCTTCCATAATTCATATGGAGTCTTGTCTACATCTTTAGACGGACTTCGGTTAAGTATTAGAGCAGCAGACAATAGAGCATATCCCCATAATGAGTCAGGCACAACCGTGTGACTCATCATGGATCGAACCATATCAAGCAATGTTTGATTTCTCCGTTCGGACACACCATTTAATTGTGGTGTTCCAGGTGGAGTTAACTGTAGTACTACACCACAGTCTTTAAGGTGTTGATCAAACTCATTCGAAAGATATTCGCCACCACGATCTGAACGTAGTGCTTTATCTTTCTATGTCAGCTTGGTTTTCAACCTTATTCTGGAATTCCTTGAACTTGTCACAGGACTCACTTTTATGCTTCATTAAGTAGACATAACCATATCTACTCAAATCGTCCGTGAAAGTGATAAAATACCTATAGCCATCTCTAGCGTTGATTGACATAGGTCCACACACATCAGTATGTATGAGTCCTAATAGGTCAGCAGCGCGCATTCCAACACCTATTAATGAAATTCGAGTCATTTTGCCTATGAGACATGATTCACACGTGCCAAAAGATTCATAGTCAAATGGGGAGATAGTTCCATTATCAATGAGCTTTTTCACGCGTTTTTCTTTTATGTGTCCCATACGGCAATGCCATAGATAGGTTTGATCTTTGTCACCAACCTTTGCTTTCTTATTACTCAAATGCATTATATCTGTGGTTTGATCTAAAACATATATTCCATTCATGGAAACAGCTTTACCATAAATCATATCGTTTAAAGAGAAAATACAGCTATTATCCTTTATTACAAACGAAAATCCGTCCATATCAAGTACGGAAACTGAAATAATGTTTTTCGACAAACTGGGTACATAGTAACAATTATTCAGCAATAACTCAAAACCACTAGGGAGTTGGATTACATATGTTCCTACTGAAACGGCAGCAACTCTAGCTCCATTCCCCACCCGCAGGTCCACATCACCCTTTACGAGAGTTGTGATGCTTCTTAGGCCCTGCAAATGATTACATAGATGATAACCACAACCAGTATCAAGTACCCAAGTTCCGAAACTTGCATGGTTAATCTCAATCATATGAATAAAAGATGACGTACCAACAGGAGTGACGCGGCCTGATTTTACGTCTTCGGCATACACGGGGCAGTTCCGCCTCCAATGCGCAGACTTGTGGCAATGGTGGCACTCCACGTTATCTTTGCTCTTTGTCTTGCCTTGTGAGCTACCGCTAGTCTCACCAGGCCCACTCTTGACCTTTCCTGGCTTTTTAAACTTTGGCTTCCCTACAGCTAGGTCAGCTTGAGCCTTGCCCTTACCCTTACCCTTGTTGTTAATCATGAGAACGTCCTGTTTCACGCTTCCACTCAATTTCAGATCACTCTCGGTCTGTACGAGAAGTGAGTGGAGCTGATGAAGACTTTTCTTCATATCATTCATATAGTAATTTGCCCTGAAAAGGGCAAAACCATCATGAAGTGAATGAAGCAGTCGATCAATAATGATCGTCTCATCGATTTTACAACCAAGAGCCTCCAGCTTCTCGACATTCTCGATCATAGCAAGAATGTGTGGGCTAACCGCTTGGCCCTTCTGGAGTTTCGCTTCAAAGAAGCGACAGGTGTACTCATAGCTAACGATCCTCGGAGCTTTCGAGAACTCATTAGAGAGAGTGGTGAAAATCTTGTTTGCACCCTGGGCAATGAATCGCCTTTGCAAATTTGATTCCATAGAAAAGATGAGTACGTTCTTTAACGCACCCGCCTCCATTACGAAATCACTATAAGCAAGTGATGCATTGGCTCCTGCATTGGGGCCTGGGTTAGTCGGTAGTGGTTCAGTCAAGTACTTGAGCTTACCGTCAGCAATGGCAGCATTCCGTAATGCCGCCTCCCAGTCCGCAAAGTTTGACCCATCATTCTTCAGTCGCGTGGACTGATTCATGTTGTCCATAAAGATCTTTAGCCAGGACTCGCGAGCGAGTGTAGCACTTGGCATTGGGTCGTCTGTACGTCCAGCCATTTGTTATTTTTGCAGTTATATCTTTATATAACGGATTCAAGAAACTGTGAAAAGAAGAAAAATTATGATAAGTTTCATCGTTTTAAAATTAAGTCTTAATGCAAAAACTGTTTAATGCGATGACTCATGCATTTATACAATTGACCTCCCTCAAGAAATATATAAATGATCCTAAGACTCAATTTCTGTAAATTGATAAGCCAACCTCTTGGCTAATTCTACTTTTAGAATTCTTAGTCGATAAATTTCTGTAAATTCTATCTTTTAGTCCATTATAATCCCGAGATATTACTCGGACTACAATGTTGAGGTAAAATAGGTCAACACTCACTACTTACCCCACGTAGAAGGGGTCATATTATGACTTCCGACGAAGAAGGGGTTCATAGTAGTTTTTCCTATAAAGACTAATCTCAATTTTCATTTTAGAGGAAGATCCCATCATCTTAAATTTAATTCATTTTAAGTGAACAAATATCTAGCATTTCGTGAATGATTTAGACTAAGGTGATGGCCCTATGAACGAGTGACATCTATATGTCTATGATGAAAATTCAAACTATATGAATCATTTTTCATGCAATTTAGGTGGTTTGGTTTAGGCGGAATATGATGCAATTATTTAACATGTGAATGAAAAGCACAAGAATGAAAAATACGTAAACTATTACAACGGTCCTAGTGTGGCCTATCTACCAAAATGAACAGTAAATACAAGTTTGGAATCCATCCTAATAGACCCGAGAAGCTTGACTTTGTCTCATCTTGGTCCATGTAGCGGGAGTGAGCATCCGATCTCCATCTTTAGTCTTCTTAAATTACATTTTCAAAATTACAAAATAAATCTATTTACATTCTAATTTCCAAAAACATAATTAAAAGAAATAAAAGGAGATTCGAGATCTCATAAATACATCCAAACCATGTTTCCATCATTACGAAAACATGATTAACTAAGGCCACACTAGGATTTACATTTTTCAACCAATTGCAAAAACGTAAATCAAACCATTCATTCATTCATTCATTCGACAAAAATAAAATGCATCAATTATATAAATTAATACTACAATACATAATTCATTAATTATGTTGATTAATTATCCAAACCACCAATAAAAACGATTAAAATTATGTGACCATTCCTTAATTGCCCACAACAATCTTAATCTCCCATAATCCATTTTTATTTTAAACCTTTTTAAAATAATCGGGTATCTTTATTGTGAACCTTTTCACAATAACAAACAAACAAACATTATCTTTATAATGTCAAAAAAAAAAAACATACAAAATATTTTTTTTTTCTCCACGGATCACTGTTCACGTGAACAGTACCAGTACCAAAAATTTTTTTTTTTTTATAAACTCACGGTTTAATCAATAACCGTAAAAGAAACATTAAAACTAAAAACATTTACCTACTGCTACGGTAAAAAAAAAACAGAAATTTTTTTTTTTTTTTTAATACACAGCAGCAGCACGGACAGAAAAAAAAATTCGGTGTTGTCAAAATTGCTAGATCGGTACAAAATTCAATATCTAATCGTTATTAAATATTGATTCAAACTAGATTATTCAATTTAACCTTTTAAAATGAACATCTAAATCATGATTAAATCGATTATCCTTATATTCATTTAATCACAATCGCTTTGAACATCATTAAAATTGAATCATTATACAAAATTATCAATTTAAAACAATGAGGCCGAAAACAATAGCAACAACAAAATTAAAACAATTCCATCTTCTTTTAATCTAATCCTTATCAGGCACTTGTGGGAAATGACAATTTACATCCCCTTAAAATTTAGGATTATAACAAAATTATATAATATGAATTGCGAGTCATAAATATGAAAACAATGTAAATATAGAGAAAACGAATTAAACCTTTGGTCCTAGCAAAATCGGCCTAAGAACAGATATCAAAGTAGATATCCTCCTAATTGTCTCACCCAAGATAGATCGAGATATGCCCTTCTCCTTTGCTAGAAAGATGATTAAAAGTTACTGTTAACTTTTTAGGTTTTTGTGTTTAGTGTGTGATGGAGGCACAAGTGAGAGAATAGAATTAGGTTAGAATTATTTTTCTCCTCCTACTTGATCTCACGGCACTACTAGGTCATATATGAGGAGATTTAGTCTCCTCAAATAACTACCCATTGACCGGCAAAACCCGAGTGTATCTGGACACTTTTTCCGGTCATTTTAGCTTCTAATATAATGTAATATATTATAATCGTCATTAGTCAAAGACCGACATTATAATACATCATTAATTATAAATATCCGTATATTTATAATTTTCCAACTAATTATAACGGTTTATGTTTAATTAGCTTACATTATATACAACAATTAAATATAACCTTTTATATTCAATTTACGAATTACAGGTAATTCGTCTTAGCTAACATTATTTAATCGTTATTAAATAATTATATCATCATCACATTGACTAACCTTTTAATCAAAAAACACCGACTAACCTTTTAGTCATTTAATAAGGCATCAATATGATTATTTTCTCAATCAATCACATCTCTCAATCACATCCTTTAGGTGTGACTTTTAGGGACCAGTTGATCACCGCCATCTGTATGACAATAACGTCAAACTTATCTAGCAAGCCAACCGTTATTGATAAACGTTAATCAACTGATTATTATACAAAATATACCCTGTGAACCTACAGAGATTTATTTATGTTATTGCACTAACTGGAGGACACTAGCTCCAACAGAAAAGAACGTTGATAAATCTCACCATATAACTTTTATCAATGTATTTATCAAGTGGCGATGCTAATAGTCATGAAATCAAATTCATAATGAGTAATCCCTTGTTTATGAGGTTCTTCATAATAAGGCATATCATTGGTATCAATCTCATCTTCAAAAATAAAATCAACTCGTATGGGTAATTTAGGAACCACCACTTATTCTTCAAATTATTCGTCAAAAATAGTCGGTAAGTTAGAATAAAATAATGAAGTACCTTCTATACGAGATTCATCTTCAGAAGAAAATAGTTTATCGTCAATCACCTCTTCTGTTTGATCATCATCACTTAATGGCTCAACACTATATGTCATAAATTTACCTTTGTCCTATTCTAATTTATCATTTTTATTTGAACAGTCTTTTGTACTGTTCGATTGGACAAGGTCTGATATCATCTTCTCTACGTCTTCTACATGTCTCTCTTCTTTTTCCTCGTGAATAACTTCAAAAGTTTGAATTTTTGCCTCCTTTATCTCTTTTGCTTCATATGTTTGAACTGATTTGGAAGGTTTTCAAGACTCAATGACAAATAATTAACTCCTCTTTGTAGCTCTTTGCATAATAATAAAAACTGATATTCCTTCCATTCATTCCATGTACGATTTGAATCAATAAAATCGTCTTGGTTTAGGGAAATCAAGAGCCGACGCTCTAATACCAAATTGATGTAAAATAAACCCACTATTTTACTTTTCAGAGTATAAATTTGCAGCGGAATAAAAACGATATAAAAAAATATGGATTAGTCGTGGAATCTCGCAATATAAACAAGTAATACTTGAATTAGACAAGTACTCCCGAAAGATAACTCGAATAACTCGAAATAAAAGGTATATGAATTAATTAAGACAATCTCGCAAGATCACTCAACTAAGACTTGAGTTAGACAAGTGATCTCGCAAGACAACTTGACCAACTCGTGTGTAAACTCTCAACCTCACAAGATATCAAGCAAACACAAATTCAACCTCGCAAGGAAGAATGGTTATTATTTTCCTCTCGCAAGAAGTAAATAATAGAACTTAAAGCTCGCAAGGTAATAAGAACAAACAAGTAGTAACTTTAATTCAATTCAATTCTCAATTGTGTATGAAATTCTAATTACAATGCCTATTATTTAAACTACTAGTACTTGCCTTAAACTAACTAGATAGTAATTAGGAAACAATGTGAACACTACCTTATTAGGAAATAAGATCGTTACACTACTTTAATCAAATTATGAAACTAATAACTAGACTCCATTTAAAAAATTAAGCTTGTGAACAATATAAACCAAGTTTCCATCATGCTTTTGAATGTCACGTCCATTTTGCGTCATTCGCGTAAAATCTGGAAAACTCAACTTACAACGATCATATCTCCTTCGTTACTTAACCAAATAAAGCCTGTGACCACTTTTTAGAAAGCTAACATCATGTTCTTTTATATCCAAGTAAAATCACGTCAAAATTTGCTTAATATTCATAGATAATTAGCTCTAAATTCAAGGGAACGAATCTAAAAATGTCAAGAGTGACATAAACTTGCATTTTGAACATATAACCATGTCCGTCATGTATTAGTGATGGTAAATGGAAACGAACCTAGATGCCTCATTTTGAACATATACCCATGTCCCTCATTTTGAACATATACACATGTCTCGATATTAAACGAATGAATGTTGCGTAATCAACCCAATACATTCCCATGATTAGTTTAAGGAGTATTTGCTCATATGAAAAGCATCAACATGTGATACACGAGTTTCGCGATCCTTTCCCAACTATGGTGCATGGGATACCACGGTTGGAGAAACGAGGGACAAGCGTGAAAACACGCTTTTGTGGAATTGCCACCAACTTTTCTGGGAAGTTGGAACCATTCGAATACTTTATGCATGTCAAGACACAAAGGAATGATATGAACACTAAGAACTCGTTACCCTTAGCATTCTATGTCAAGAATGACTCTCGTGGATGCCAATGAACACGGATGTTCACATAGATCTAGAGTAAGGGGTGAGGGTACGTATTAGGAAGTTCTTTTGATCGAATATCTAATCCTGGCCGCCTCAATAGCGGCCCCTACAAATGATCAGAGAAAGTATTATGTTATCGATGTGTTGTCGGTTATATGCATGCAATGCAACATCCATGTTTTGATCATAGCTTGTGAACTATGACTATGTCGATTGACATGTATTTTAGCAATTAATTATGTCGAATTGAGACTTTAGATTCAATTGCATGTGAAAGGTAATTAAATCATAAAAAGAATCTTACAATACAATGATTAAATAGAACTATAAAAGAAATATTACAATTGATTAAAATGATCACGGGATCTATGTCAGAAATATGTTTGAAAGATTAATTGAAAAAAAGAAAAGAATTAATAAAACTAAAACGAATCAGATTAGCAGCGATAATACGAATAATAGTCGATTTATTACTTAATTAAACTACGTTAAAGCGAACCAGGAAGTTCTAAGATAGAAACCAGCCCGTAACAGGCGCAGCAGGTCATGCGTCCTCTAGAAGAGGCGCAACAGACCTTGCGTCCGTTCCTTAGTTGGGTAACAGTTAGTGTTCGTTGGTGATTTACTTTTTATTAATGATCTACAAGTCGAATTAAAGTGATTTAAGTCATATTAATTACTCTAATTATACGAAAGACGAATCTAGAGATTTGATATGAACAAATCTAACATCTAAAGACACAAATTGAAAGATGACAAAAAGCCACTAATATTGATTATTATGGATCTAAGTCAAGAACAAAATAATATGTAATAAGAATAACAGAAAGACTAAAGAAAGGTTTGAAAATGATTTTGACATAAATCCGACATGAATCTTACATTAATTAAATAAAGTACGAGATATGTGTTGGAGTAAATGTCCTCAACAATAGTGCGATCACATAATTAAATCTCAATAATAATAATAAAAAGGGATGATGAATATTATAGTCAACTGGTCAACATAAATCGGTAACGATTGGCTCAATTGAGTTTGACGTTACTGTCGTATGACGGTGGTGATCAGTTGATCCCTTGAGGTCACACCTAAAGGACAATCCCTTAATCATGTACATTAATTAATTGTATAGTGATACAGATTAATTAATCCCTTAATTTGAACAGTTTTAAAGTGAGAATTATATCTTATTGTAATATGATTAAATAAGATTCATTTTGGTAATTTAATTGTTATATTACTAAGAATGCATTATGTTTATGAAAAATTAGAGATAAGCAAAATTGGTTAATTATAATTACAAATTGTTGTAGATTATATTAACCAAATATGAGATGACCCATTTTATTTACATGTAATTATTAAATGTGACTTAAAATGTTAAGTCTAATTTATTTGTTATGAAATTGCATTTAAATTAGTTAAATGTACATTTATAAGCCTAATTACATGTTACATGTCACACTTGTGACAAATGACAAAATGCAAAAATAAAATGGACACCCATTTTATATGGGTGCACCGGTTTTGGAGTGTTAGTGGGTAGGATTTTAGTTTGTAATTTTGTTCTAATTGAGAATTAGATCAAATCATTACTACATATACCTATACACTCAACCTTTCTTGTTAAGAACAAATGAAAGTGACCACACACCCCACCATGGGGCATGTGGCCGGTCATGTGAAGAGTGAAGAGGACAATTTCCTCTTATTTATTCAACACTCCATCTCATTTTATAAAGACATGCAAAAATTACTTATCTCTCTACATTTTCTCACTAAAACTTAAGAAGTTCTACAACTTAGTTCATATTTCTAATAACATTACTAGTGTAGTAATAAGTGGTTATTAGATTTATTTTAAGGGCTTCTACTATTATATGCTAGTGTAGTAATTTAGTAGAGATTAAGGAGTTGTCTTGGGTGCTACTAATTGGAGAGTTTCTACTTTGAAACTTGGAAGATCATCCTCATATTACTAGCTCAAGAACAATATTTGAAAGGAGTTCAAATATTGTGCCCATATTTTCATAATCAATGTAAGAAATGGTTCTTTCCTTTATATTTTGTTATGCATGCATAAGGTCCTAATAGTTTAAGAGTAAACTATTAATAAGATGATATTAGAAATGTCTAATATCGAGTATAAGAAACTCACAAGCGGTATCAAGAGCCAACGTTGTTGCATGCATAATCGATTTATAGTTTTTTCGAGTTATGGTAACTTAAAGAAAACTAGCAATTTGTGTTTTATAAGATAAAATCACAAAGTTATTTGCATGTCAATATATTCTGGTCCTAATATGATTTTAAGTCATTTTGATGATTTATGGAAATTTATAGTTGTGACACCCTCAAATTTGCGGAAAGAAAAAAAATTATTTAAATACATAAAAGATAGGAATACATAATAAGGGTGTCTTAAATAAAAAGGTTCATTACAAAACGGAAAATAATATTATACAAAAGAATTATACAAGACGGGAGACATATCTCTCGTATAATTACAGAAATAAAAGAGTGTATAATAATATACAATCTAAGAACCGAATATAGGTCCAAGGTAAATACTTCGCTCGCTAGCTCGTCAATGTACCCCAAATATGCATTCACCACCTGTTCGACCGCATTAAATAGAAACACGGAAGCCACAGTCAGTGGGGAGTAACTCCGAGTTCTCCCAGCCACGAAATGTCGAGTTTAATTAAACATGAATAACATAAAAGCAATGTATATGGAAAATACAAAACATTAACATATATGATATGCTTTTCATGTTATGAACAAATAACTAACATATAACCTAGCATATGAAAGCTATCATGTGAAACTGTTATTAATCTATAACACGAGGTAGGGAAGCTGGTATGCTAGCTCAGAGGTTACCGTTAACATGGCCAT
>JAIUZE010024679.1:0-11218 GCA_022085475.1 Heliosperma pusillum | reverse complement strand
TTTTAATTAAATATTTTACTTATTAATATTTCCCACTTGCTAAATATTACAAAACACGATAAAAATGACGATAACTCAAAAACCGACACGAGTCCCAAGGTGGGACCCACGGGCTGAATTGGGCCGGACCCCCATGGGCCTGTTTTGGGCCCCACGGCTGTTTTGGCTGAAAAATGGCAGATTTTTACAACTTTCATTAAAACCGTTTCCTAATAATTCCCGCATGCTTTAACGTATTTAAAACCCGTCAAAACAACAACCAATCAATCAAACATCGACACAACCCAAAGACCAAGACCCGGACCCACCATGGACCAACCCAGACCGGGTCTGAACCGGCCTGGACCGGTCTGGTTGGTCCGGTTCACCTCCCCTCTACACGGTTCCCAAACAACAACATCCATCAAAATATTTCCAACATGTTTTAATCATCAAACAACTATTTTAACCACCACCATACAAAAATCATGATTAAAAATAATTCATCCCAAAATCATCAAGAACACTTAACATATTAAAATTTCCTAAACAACATAAAAATCATAACTTATTAAAAATCATCAAAATTCATCAAGAACACTAAAACAACATAAAAATTCCATACAACTTAAAAATCATCAAGAACCATAAAACATCATAAAAATTCCATACAACATAAAAATCATCAAAAATCATAAACAACATAATAATTACTACTTAACATATTACTAACTAAAAATCCATAAATCATAAAAACATGAACCAAAAAATAAAGATAACCAAAAATCCAAATAAATAAAACTAAAGGCTATATTACTAACTCAAATCCTAAATAACCATAACATGAACATAAACTAAAACCTATGTGACATTAATTCGTCGAGTAAAACGGAATTGTTACCTTAGCTAGCCAAAATAATTAGCACCAAAATAATAATAAGAAATATGTAATAAGAAACCCTCCTACTAATCTTCACCCAAAATATACGAGTCTCCAAACTCGTCTTCAAAATCTTCCCCTATAAGAAATAACAAGAAAACATTATTAGAACTAAAAATATGAATTTCCATAATTAAAGTGTTGAAAACGCTCTTGACGGAATTGAAATTAAACCATACGTGAAGATGAGGAGCGAAGAGGAGAGTCTAGAAATATAAATTAGGAAGGATTTAATTAAGCACAAAGATTTTTATCAAGGTTTTGCTCAAGAACGATGAAGAACGATTGATGAACGACGAAGAACACGAAGAACGATTAAATAAAGTGATGTTTTGATCTTTATTTGAGTTGTTGTAAAAATGAAAAGTTGTTGGTGAGTGGAGAGTGGGTTGAGCCGTGTAGATATAGGCCAAATAACGATGTCGAGTTTTGAAATTGTTGTTACGTAATTGACTCGCGTTTAATAATTATTTTACGGTAAATGATTAAATATAATTTACGATAAAGTTAATATCAAGATATTATGATATTAAAATGAAAAATAATGAAAATATCAAGGCTTAAGAGTGGGTAAGGGAGCCGTGTGATGTTGAGCTTGTCGGGTCCGATTTCGAGCGTGTTGCGTAGTTTTCGTTAACTGATCGATAAAGTAAATAGTTATCTAGATATTATGATATATTAATCAAAAGTAATTAAAATATCAAGGTCTATTAGAGCACTAAAGTAGCCGTGTGATAGGGTGAGGATTCGGTCTGTTTTTGCTCGATTTGCGTAATTTTCGTTAACTGATCGATAAAGTAGAAAAATATCTAGATATTATTATTAGTTTATTCCAAACAAATAAAATATCTAGTTGTGAGTGGAAAACGATGACATAAACGTGTGACTCATGCCAAAGTCGAGTTTCGATTTTGTTGCGCGCATTACGATGCGTCGGGAATAGTTAAATGACGTTCGGTTAAAACCGTAAACGTTATTTCTTTAAATTCCGAATAAATTCAAAATAATTATATTAAATTATGATAAATCTTAATAAATCTAAATAAAAATAAATCAAAAATATTATTTTTTTAAATAAAATTTCGGTCTTCATACTTCTGAGACGAGTCGGGAAAAAGTCAACGGAAGTCAAAGTTGACTGAAAAGTCGAGAAAAGTCGAAGATGACTTAAAAGTCCAGAAAAGTTTATGACGACTTAAAAGTCGAGAAAAAGTCAATGACGACTTTTTAAAAAGTCAAGGAAAAGTCAAAGACGACTTAAAAGTCAAGAAAAGTCAAAGATGACTAAAAACGGTCTTTTCATGGAATCCCTCAAAAATTCCAAATACGAACGCGGAATTTCAAAATAGGACTCGGAACAAAAATTCCTATTTTAAAAACTTAAGTTCTACTGAAAAGTGTTAGTAAATATTTTTACTAGAAAAATCGGGTATATTTCGGGTTGTTACAATCACCCCTCCTTTTAAAAAGTTTCGTCCTCGAAACTTAGAAGAAGGAACGTAACATATATGTAGGTCTCTTTCAAAACTGTTAAAAATATATTTGTAATAAAATACGGGGTCTTATCTACGGAACGGCAGGTTCTCGTCAGCATCAAGAATATCGATAGAAGGGACGTAATCTTCGAACGGTTAAATCGAATAGAAAGAGGAAAGAAAGAAGGAAATTTACCTCAAGCAACGAGCTCGGGATATTTAGCTAATATCTTAGCTTCGTGTTCCCAAGTTTCTGATTCGACGTTTCCACAACGCCAAAGGACACGAACTAAAGGCCCCACCTTGTTTCGGAGTTGTTTGTTAGCCCTTTCAAGTATACGAATCGGCCTTTCCTCCAAAGCCAAATTAGGTTCCAAGTCCAACACTTCTTCTTGAATAATATGAATGGAGCACTGATTATACTTCTTTCAACTGAGGGAAACTGGAACACAGCCATGTAACTTGGCCAAGTTCGGACGGCAATTCCAACGATAAGAAACAGGGCAACTCTTTTAAGCAACTCGAAATAACGGTCCCAATTTTTAGGACTCCACTTCATTTCACCCAAAACAGTTTCACTCCTTTTCATAGGTGGGACACTTTAAGGGAATACACGGTCACCAAATCAAATAAGCGGTCGTACGACGAACATCGGATAGGGATTTCTGTCTATCTGCGCGGCTTCATTCGTTCACGAATGACTTGAACTTGATCGATCGTGTCAGTTAAACATGTCGGGACTCAACATATGCTCATCTTGAACTTGATCCCAACAAACAGACTACGGCATTTCCTACCGTATAAAGCCTCATAAGGTGACATCTTGATAGAAGCATGATAACTGTTGTTATAAGAAAATTCCACCAAAGGCAAACACTTCTCCCAAGATATATGAAAGTCTAAGGCACAAGCACGAAGAAGATCTTCCAAAGTCTGGATCGTCCTCTCGGTCTGACCATCAGTAGCGGCATGAAAAGCTCTGCTCATCAAAAATTTACTACCCATGGCTTCTTGCAAAGCTGTCCAGAATCGGGAACAAAATCTCGGATCTCGATCTGAAACAATATCTTTAGGAACTCCATGGTAGCGTACTATCTCTTTCACATAAGCACCCGCTAAGACATCTATACTCCAAGTTTCTTTGATAGGCACGAATCTGGCACACTTGGTTAGACGGTCTACAATAACCCAGATGCCATTCTTTCCACTAGAAGTAGTAGGTAAAGCCATCACGAAGTCCATAGAAATAGACTCCCATTTCCACATAGGAATTTCCAAAGGTTGCAGCAAACCTCCGGGTCTTTGATGATCAATCTTCACCTTCTGACATGTAAGACATCTACTAACATACTCCTTCACTTCAATCTTCATCCTAGGCCACCGAAATTGTGGTCTCAAATCTTTATACATTTTGTCACCGCCCGGATGAATAGAATAAGGAGAAAGGTGAGCTTCATCAAGTATTCTCTTCCTCAACTCGGCACTTCTCGGCACATACATTCGACCATGGTAACGAAGGTAGCCATCATTATCCACCACACAATCCTTAGCTTGCCCCAGTGATATTTTTGCTCGAATGGCGATAAAAGTAGCATCCTCCGGCAAACAAGTACGAATCTCACGATAAAAATCAGGTTCCGCAGTCAAAGCACCAAGATAATCAAACCCTTTCCCAACAAACTGTATCTCCAGCTTCTGAAATTCGGTTACTAGTTCATCGGGTAAAGTACCAAGAGCATTTAATGAATGACTAGACTTTCTACTCAAAGCATCTGCCACAACATTTGCTTTTCCCTCGTGATAAATCAACTCAGCATCATAATCATTCACCAACTCTAACCATCTTCTCTGCCTCATGTTCAAATCTTTCTGAGTAAAAATGCACCTCAAGCTCTTATGATCGGTATATATTCGACAATGAACTCCGATAAGATAGTGTCTCCAAGTTTTCAAGGCATGTACCACAGCTGCTAACTCAAGATAATGAGTCGGGTAATTCACTTCATGAACCCTGAGTTGTCGAGAAGCATAAGCAATGACTTTTCTATTCTGCATCAAGACACATCCCAAACCATGCTTTGAAGCATCACAATATACATCATACTCCGCTTCATCATCTGGTAACGTTAAGATCGGTGCGGTAGTCAATCTCTTCTTCAATTCTAAGAAGGCAACTTCACATTCATCGGTCCAAATATACTTTGCTTCCTTCTTTAGCAATTGAGTCATCGGTCTTGCTAATTTGGAGAAATCTTTCACAAACCGACGATAATAACCTGCTAACCCAAGGAAACTCCGTATCTCGGACACATTTTTCGGACTTTTCCAATCCACAACCGCCTCAATTTTAGCTGGATCGACCATAACACCGTCTTTGGAAATGACATGACCAACGAAAGATACCTCGGGCAACCAGAATTCACATTTGGAGAACTTAGCATACCACTTTTGGCGTCGAAGAACGCTCAAAATGGTTCGAAGGTGATCGGCATGTTCTTCTTTTGATTTAGAAAAGATCAGAATGTCATCAATAAATACCACCACACATTTATCAAGATACTCCCGGAAGGTACGATTCATCTGAACCATGAATATAGCTGGAGCATTAGTCAAACCGAATGGCATCACATTGAATTCGAAATGACCATACCTCGAGCTGAAAGCAGTCTCCGGAATATCTGCTTCCCGAACGGGAATCTGATGATAACCCGATCTAAGATCGATCTTTGAGAAAGTAGAAGCACCCCGTAACTGGTCAAATAGATCATTAATACGAGGAAGAGGATATTTGTTTTTGATTGTGACACGGTTCAATTCCCGATAATCGATGCACATCCGCATAGAACCGTCTTTCTTCTTGACAAATAATACGGGAGCACCCCAAGGAGAAGCACTAGGCCTTATAAAGCCTTTCTCTATCAAATCATCAAGTTGGATTCTCAACTCCGTCAATTCAGAAGGAGCCATACGGTAAGGAGCTTTGGCAATTGGTCCAGTTCCAGGAACTAGATCAATAGAAAATTCAACATCCCTTTCAGGAGCAATCCCGGGTAATTCATCGGGAAATACATCGGGAAATTCCCGAACAATAGGAACATCCTTTAAAGAAGGAAGAGAAGAATCGGAAGTAGTCACTACACATAGAAATGCGTGATGACCCTTCTTTAAAACAGTCAACATTTTCATAGCTGAGATTAACTTCACACTAGCTTGCTTTCTAACCCCTTGATAAGAAATACGAGCACCCAAAGGACTTGTAAGAATAATTTTCTGATCACGGCACTCGAATCGAGCATGATAAGTAGATAACCAATCCATGCCCAAAATAATATCGAACTCTTCAAGAGGAAAACGTAAAAGATTCGCCGGAAAAATAGATCCATTTATGTATATTGGAATGTCGGAATGAATATAAGAACATGAAAATACTTCCCCGGATGGTAACGATATAGGAGTAGTTTCTCCTACTGAAGCTTTAAGCGGTAACTTATCGGATAGTCTCATGGAAATAAAAGATAAAGAAGCGCCCGTGTCAAATAAAATTAAACACGGTAAATCATAAATCGAGAACATACCCGTCACAATATCGGGTTGAGCATCCGCCTCAGCACGACTCATAATAAAGATACGACCCTTAGGTCTCCCAGAAATAACCGGTGTAGACACCGTACCCTTCCTCTCAGGACATACATTCGCCTTGTGACCCGATTTCTGGCAAATAAAGCACACAAACGGCTTGTTGAAGCAGCCAACACACGGGTGAATAGGCATCTTGCATGTAAAGCAGACACGACCTTTAAGGTCGTTGTTGATACTCGGCACAAAGGGACGGTTTCTCTGGTTTGCCGGTCCACCCTGAAAGTTTCTCCTCTTGTTTGGAAAAGAGGGAGAAAAGGAAGGTCGAGATGAAGGATATAAAGGTCTCTTGCCAAAGGCATTAGGAGCAACATAAGAAGCACGAGCTTCCTCGGCAATCTCCCTGATAGAACTCTCCGCCCAGATGGCATCATTATAAATCGAGACAAAGGAAGTGGAACCTCTACTAATCTTCCCCTTTATCTGGGGAGAAAGCTTTCCCAGATAAAAGAAAGCCTTGTCTCCCTCTACCCTAATAAGACGAGTGGCATAATGAGCCAACTCATTGAACCTGGTAGTAAACTCCTGAACAGAAAGAAGTCCTTGTTTAAAATCCATGAACTCCTTCAACTTTTGTTGTCTCAACTCATCGGGATAAAACCTCGCTTCCAAGAGCTCACGGAAACGAGTCCACCCGAAATTAGGCTCCAACTTAGCGGTAGGACCTGTAAGAGTCCACCACTGATCCGCTTCCTTCTCTAAGAAGTGAGAAGCTAGACGGACCTTGTCCTCTTCAAGGACATCGTAAAGAGAAAAACTCTTCTCCATCTCTCGTAACCACACCGAAAGTTTAACGGGATCAACTTCGCCATCATAGGTTTTGGCTTGGCTCCTCGATAGCTGAGAAGCGACCCACGTATAACCACCGTGTCTCTCACGGTCAGGATTCGGATGTACTTGCTGGTTTTGCAGATTTT
This sequence comes from Heliosperma pusillum, assembly GCA_022085475.1. Lineage (NCBI taxonomy): Eukaryota > Viridiplantae > Streptophyta > Magnoliopsida > Caryophyllales > Caryophyllaceae > Heliosperma > Heliosperma pusillum. The sequence continues at coordinate 4,271 of JAIUZE010024679.1, read as the reverse complement.
GCTGGTTTTGGATAATAACGGTAAGAGCTGCTAAAATGGTGTTGTCAATCCTCGGAGGCATCTTGCAAAAGGAAAACACAGATTAGTACTTAACATTTAGCAAGAACAAGAAGACTACAACATAAATCATAATCTACCCATCTTACCCTTCTATCTCACGGTTTATTATTTTATTAAGGTCAAGTTATTTATGCAAGGGTACACAAACGTGCGTCGGGAGCAAAATAGCTCTGATACCAACTGTGACACCCTCAAATTTGCGGAAAGAAAAAAAAATATTTAAATACATAAAAGAAATATGATAATACATAACGAAGGTGTCATAACATAAAAAGGTCATTACAAAACGGAAATAATATTCTACAAACGAAATGTACAAGACGGGAGACATATCTCCCGTATAAATACGGAAATAAAAGTGTATCTAATAATATACAAAATATGAACCGAATATAGGTCCAAGGTAAAATACTTCGCTCGCTAGCTCGTCATGTACCCCAAAATATGCATCACCACCTGTTCGACCGCATTAAATATAAACACGGAAGCCACAGTCAGTGGGGAGTAACTCCGAGTTCTCCCAGCCACGAAATGTCGAGTTTAATGAAACATGAAAACATAAAAGCCATGTATATATAAAATACAAAACCTTAAACATATATGATATGCTTTTCATGTTATGAAACAGACTAAACATATAACCTGCATATGAAGCTATCAGTGAATTCTGGTAATTTTAAAATATAAACTAGATGTATGGAAGGCTGGTTATGCTGGGCTCACGGCGTTACCAAGTAACATGGCCATGATCCACTCAAACCCTAATCAACACGTAATCATGTGAATCAGTTAACAACCGTTAATCCAAACTCTATCAATCCTAGCCGGCTTGCATCTCACCTTCTAGAACTCATAGAATCATACCTACATGAAAGACCAATACTTCTACAAACAGGCATAAGTTCTTAGGACCGTCAATAGTCATCTGTAACTCGAGGCTATACCACAAGGTAGGAAAACATCCTAGTCCTAGACTGATCAGACCTAGTAACAACAGCTATTCCATTCCCCGTCTCGTGACCAGAAGTACACAAGAAACTCTACTAGGCGACCCCCTAAGCAGAGATGGCTAGTACTTAAGCGGGCTCCAACCCCAAAACGGATTAGGTAACCATGCCCCGACTTGGATATAAACCCACCAATCCGGGACACAAAAGCTATTAACCATGAACTATATACTCGTTAAAGACAGTACGGACCTATCAATGTCATCGTCCAAGATACTCATTTAGAATTACAATGGCCGAACCAAACTAATATCTTAACTCAGAGGCTACCTTTAAAACATGGCCAAGATACGACTTAACATGCCATATAACCGTAATTCTCTATGGGTACTTAGTCAACACGACACCAACCATATAATTAAACAGTCACAGGAAAACATCCTATCATGTGACTAATTGCATATCAGTAATAATCATATATCATATCGCCTCATATCTATTAAGGCTAATTCAATAATTAAATACAACCATACATGAAGACAAATCCCCGACCCGAGTCCCGCGACGGGTCATCAGTCAAATCGGGGCTGACTAGATCTTAGTTTGACCAAAACCGTTGGATCAAACCGGCTAGAAGCAGAGTCTTTATCACATAGACATAAAATCAACATATTCATTACATGTTATTTTATTACTACTTCTAACATGTGAATTATCATATTATACCCAAAACCCGCTGACTTAAAAGATTTCAACGTAAACTAATCTCGTATTATAATTTCTAACATGTGAGAAATAATAATTTTATGAAAACCTTTTTAATTAAATATTTTACTTATTAATATTTCCCACGTGCTAAATATTACAAAACACGATAAAAATGACGATAACTCAAAAACCGACACGAGTCCCAAGGTGGGACCCACGGGCTGAAATGGGCCGGACCCAATATGGGCCTGGATGGGCCCACGGGCTGTTTTGGTAAAAATGGCAGATTTTACACTTTATTTTAAAACCGTTTTTCTAATATTTCCCGCATGCTTTAACGTATTTAAAACCCGTCAAAACAACAACCAATCAATCAAACATCGACACAACCCAAAGACCAAAACCCGGACCCACCTTGACCAACCCAGACCGGTCTGAACCGGCCTGGACCGGTCTGGTTTGGACCCGGTTCAGTCCCCTTCACACGGTTCACCCATAAACAACATCAAATCACTTCCAACATGTTTTTAATCATCAAACAACCATTTTAACAACATTCATACAAAATCATAACTTAGTCAAAATCATCAAAATTTGTCAAGAACATTAAATTTGTTAAAATTTCATAAACAACAATAAAAATCATAACTTGTTAAAATCATTAAAATTCATCAAGAACAATAAATATACATAAAACTTTACTATAACTTAAAAATCATCAAGAACCAAAAATCATCATAAAACTTTCCTACAACTTAAAATTTACCAAAAACAATAATTCATCATAAAATTTACTTCAACTTAAAAATCATCAAAATCATAAAACAACAATAATATTCCATAAAACATAAAAATCATAAGGAATCATAAAACACCATAAAAAGCCCATAAAACATAATACTAACTAAAAATCATAAATCATCATAATATGAACCAAAAATAAAGATGAACCAAAAAACCAAATAAATAAAACTTAAGGCTATACTACTAACTCAAATCCTAAATAACCATAACATGAACAAAACTAAAACCTAAAGGCTATGTGACATTAATTCGTCGAGTAAATCGGAATTGTTACCTTAGCTAGCAAAACCCACTTAGCACACAATAATAAGAAGTAATAATTAAGAAAACCCTTCTACTAGTCTTCACCCAAAATATAAGAGTCCCCAAATTCGTCTTCAAACTCTTCCCCTATAAGAAATAACAAGAAAAACAATAATTAGAACTTAAACTAAATTTTCCATAATTAAATGATGAAAACGATCTTGACGGAATTGAAAATAAACCGTACTAGAAGATGAGGAGCGAAGAGGAGAGTCTAGAAATATAAATCAGGAAGGATTTAATTAAGAAATGAAGGATTTATGGAGGTTTTGCTCAAGAACGATGAAGAACTAAAGATGAACGATGAAGAACGCGAAGAACGATTAAATAAAGTGATATTTTGATCTTTATTTGATTTGTTGAAAAGTGAAAAGGTGTTTGTGAGTAAAGTGGAGTGGAGTTGGACGTGAGTTTATAGACAAACAAAGGTGTTGAGTTTTAAAATTGTTGTTCCGTAATTGACTCGCGTTAAATAATTATTTTACGGTAAACGATTAAATATTATTTACGATAAAGTTAATATCAAGATATTATGATATTAAAATGAAAAATAATGAAAATATCAAGGCTTAAGAGTGGGTAAGTGTGCCGTGTGGAATTGTGATTGTCGGGTCTGATTTCGAGCGTTTTGCGTAGTTTTCGTTAACTGATCGATAAAGTAAAAATAATATCTAGATATTATGATATATTAATCAAAAGAAATGAAAATATCAAAGTCTATTAGAGGAGAGGATGAGCCGTGTGGGTTAGGTGATCATCGGGTCTGTTTTTGCTCGATTTGCGTAATTTCTGTTGACGGATCGATAAAGTAACAAATATCTAAGATATTTGTATTATTTTAATCGAATCAATTAAAATATCCAATCGTGAGTGGAAAACGATGACATGTCCGCGTGACTCATGCAAAAGTCGAGTTTCGATTTTGTTGCGCGCTTTACGATGCGTCGGGAATAGTTAAATGACGATCGGTTAAAACCGTAAACGTTATTCTTTAAATTCCGAATAAATTCAAAATAATTATATTAAATTATGATAAATCTTAATAAATCTAAATAAAAATAAATCAAAAATATTATTTTTTTAAATAAAATTTCGGTCTTCATACTTATGAGACGAGTCGGGAAAAGTCACCGAAAGTCAAAATCGACTAAAAAGTCGGAAAAAGTCAAAATGGCTTAAAAGTTCAGAAAAGTCTAAGACGACTTAAAAATAAATAAAAAGTCAATGACGACTTTAAAAAGTCAAGGAAAAGTCAAAGACGGTTTAAAAGTCCAGAAAAGTCAAAGATGACCAAAAACGGTCTTTTCATGAAATCCCTCAAAAACTCCAAATACGAACGCGGAATTTCAAAATACGACTCCGAACAAAATTTCCTATTTTAAAAACTTAAGTTCTACTGAAAAGTATCCCTAAGCTATTGCTTTAGCAAATTGGGTACTTTTCGGGTTG
>JAIUZE010024671.1:0-35327 GCA_022085475.1 Heliosperma pusillum | reverse complement strand
GCGGACTAAGGTGATAGAGTTGGATACCGGTATGTTAACTGAGTCCACATGATATCTTGTTTGATTAGGGTTTGAGTGTATCATGGCCATGTTAACGGTAACCTCTGAGCTAGCATACCAGCTTCCCTACCTCGTGTTATAGTTTATTATCGGATTCACATGATAGCTTTCATATGCTAGGTTATATGTTAGTTAATTGTTTCATAACATGAAAAGCATATCGTATATGTTTAAGTTTTGTATTTTCCATATACATCTCTTTTATGTTATTCATGTTTTATTAAACTCGACATTTCGTGGCTGGGAGAACTCGGAGTTACTCCCCACTGACTGTGGCTTCCGTGTTTATATTTAATGCGGTTGGCAGGTTTGTGATGCATACTTGGGTACATTGACGAGCTAGCGAGCGAAGTATTACCTTGGACCTATATTCGGTTCTTAGGATTGTATATTATTATACACTCTTTTATTTCCGTATTTATACGGGAGATATGTCTCCCGTTTTGGATATTTCTTATGTATAATATTATTTTCTTTTTGTTATGAACTTTTTATTTAAGACACCTTTGTTATGATGAATATATTTAATAGTAGGTTTCGGTTTTAAAAATTTACCGTTTTTCACTAAAGTGAACCTATTAGAAACGTATTCTCATCTTTTATTTATTTAAATTACTTGTTTTATTTTTCCGCAAATTTGAGGGTGTCACACACCCGGCTGGGAACCCCAGTTCACCCGTGAGCTTCTTACACTTGCTTAATCAATTTCAATTTTCATATTTAACTTCTAATAATTATCAAAAATCAATATTCATCATGAACAATCATCAACTAACAACAATCATCATCAATATCATAAATCTTAAGCTTACTAATCGTATTCTAAATACGAATTCTAACATAAAAAGCATGTAAAACACGTAAATGATATCGAGTAACCCTTCACCGTTACCTTTATGCGTCTTTACTCCGCGTCAAGGTCCTCTTCAACTAAGAAATAGTCTTTGTCGGGATCTTGAAGGTCACCACCTACAAATAGTTAATAAAAGATGAATTTACTACACCTTGAGAAAGACGGAAAGTTTGAAAAGCGAGAAAGACGGTAATTTTATTATCAATACGGATAGAGGATGATAAGAGGGGAAGAATAAGACGAACTTACCTAAATTTGAGCGAGAAACGAACGAGTTATGACGAATCTAAGCTTGGAAGAAATGGAAGCTAGGTTTTCTTTGGTTTTCTTAAGGAAGAAGGAAGTTTGAGTTGTGTGAGAATGAAATAGGTTAAGGGGGAGTATGAGGTGAGTAAGTGGAAAAGTCAAGAAAAGTCAAAGACGACTTAAGACGGGATTTACTTGAAATCTCGCGTAAAATCCAAATACGAACTCGGAAATTCTAAATTCGACTCGGGAAATTAAATTCTAAATTAAAGCTAAATTTCGCTGAAAAGTATCCGTAAAATATTTTTACTAATAAAAAAAGGGTACATTTGCGGGTGTTACAATCACCCCACCTTTTAAAAAGTTTCGTCCTCGAAACTTCAGAGTAGAAAACAAAAGTATAAAGGATAAGAATCGGTTTTCAAAATTAATACGAAAACTCTTATAAGGGAAACATCTATGAAACGAGGTTCATCTCGAAAATGGTTTAAGGAAATGACATTCAGGAAATGACATTCAGGAAATGACATTAACAAATTTGCTAATAAACGACATTGAATTGGTGAAAATAATAAACGACATTCATGAAATGACATTCACAAATTCAAGAAATAGTTCACAAATTCACAAATTCAAAAATAATAAGGGAGATGATGACAGAAAAATGATCGCTTTGTGATAGAGTTTTTGTGTTGCAGTACAGTCGTATTATTAGTGTTGTATGTTTCCTTACTACAAATATTGACAACGGTTATCATAAACAAACCGTTGTGATAGAGTAATGACTACGGTTATAGTAGTCTACCCGTTGTAATTAGTAAACACTATGACAACGGTTTATGGTTAATAACCGTTGTTATTACGAACCACAACGGGTATATTTACAGAAACCGTTGTTGTTGCTTACCTTTATTTTTTTTTTAAATTATAATTAGAGACAGCAATATCATAAGTACTATACACTGCAATAATAATCAGCAGAAACCAACAAAGACAGCAATATCATAAGCACTATACACAGCAATATCAGCAGAAACCAAAACATGGAGACTGTATAATGAATGACCAAAAGCTAAATAATTTGGGAATTTTCAACAATGACCAAAGCTAACAAAAACTAAAGACAATACCACCTCAGGATCGGGGACGTTTCTTGCCCGACATAGTTTCTTCGTTAACCCAAATACCTTCACCATGATCATCACGCATATAGATGCTTTCAATGTTATCATGATCAGTGTCAACATTGTCGAAATAAGATACAGTGGAAGAGTGATCCATTCCCTCAAACACGACATCCTGATCATTATCCCCACCATTATCGGGTGCACCCCGTCTACTCCTTATAGATAGTACAACAGACCACTTCTTATCCATAGGATCGGTGACATAGAACACTTGTTTAGCTTGGGATGCCATTATGAAAGGATCATCCTTATTATTGCCAACCTTATCCAAATTGACCAACGTAAATCCCATTTTATCCTTTCGAACACAATTGTTGTTGTTATCAACCCAGTTACATCGAAACAGAGGTATTGTGAAATCAATGTAATCTAATACCAATATTTCTTGAATAACACCATAATAAAGGCATTTTCCCCAAATAGGGTTTTTATCTTTTGAAGTAGCAAAGTGCATTGCCTCAAATTCAGAACTCACACCACTATTTTGCATTGTGCTCAACTCATCTTGCTCGCGGGTGTAAAAAGTATAACCATTAATAGCAAAACCGCTGAAAAAAGTGGCCCTGGCATTTGGACCTAACCCAAGACGTAGTAACCTAGGAGAGATGTCATCACCATACAAATTCTTATACTCCAAGACAACATTCCTAAACCACTCTCCAAATGTCTTCTTATGCTCGTTTGCAATCCACATCTCGCTCTTGTTTGGGTGATCGTATTTGAGCTCATCTTTGTGTTGTTGAATATAAGGTTGCACCTCATCTTCGTTGTTTAGCACATACGTATGTGCTAAATGTAACATGTCACGTGACACAATTTTTTCAACCCGGCCCCTAATACCTTTTCCGGTCATCCAGTCACTATGACGATTCTTTGGAACGCCAATTAACTCCTCAGGGGAGAGATGAGCGTAAAAATATGCAAGAGCTTCGTCTAATATAGCACGTTCAGCAATACAACCTTCTGGACGATACCGATTAGATGTATAGTCCTTGTAGACTTTCATCAATCTTTCGAAAGGATACTGGTATCTCAAGTACACGGGCCCAAGGTACAAAATCTCCCTAACCAAGTGAGTGGTCAGGTGAATCATGATAGTGAAGAAAGAGGGTGGAAAATACATTTCAAAATGACAAAGAGAGGTGACAACGAGGTCCTGCAATGAATCCGCATCATCGGGATCGATGACTTTATCGCATATGGACTGGAAGAAGAGACAGAATCTGGTAATAGCATATCGTACCTTTTCAGGTAAAATGGAGCGAATAGCCACGGATAGTAATTGTTGCATCAAAGTGTGGCAATCATGTGACTTTAACCCGGTGAGTTTTAGATCTTGCATCGACACAAGGCTTTTGATGTTGGACGAATAACCATGTGGCACTTTAATTCCATTCAAGCATGCACAAAACTCTTTTTTCTCATTCCGTGAAAGGGTATAAGCTGCTGGCGGTAAAAATGTACCATTACCTCTCTTCTGTGGTGCCAACTCTAGCCTAATACCCATCATTTGCATATCTTCCCTAGCTGCGGCGTTATCCTTTGTTTTACAGGGAACATTCAGGAGGGTATTGATAATATTATCATAGACATTTTTCTCAATGTGCATGAAATCGAGGCAATGCCTGACTTCCAGGTCAGGCCAATATGGATGTGACAACCCTCGTGAATGCGGAAATAAAACATACAAGCATGTGAATTATAAAGCGGAAATATGATATTTTAAAACTTTTATACATGCAAGATAGAAATACGAGGAATGTCAGTAATTACAAACCAAATATAAAATACTACAAGAGACGTAGTCTCTCAAAATGTTAACCAACAACAAAGCCATTAGCAACTAGCTATTCAACGTCTAGAGGTGTTTCATCCAGGGACAATGCCCGCTAGCTCACACCCGAACCCAAAATACCACAAGCAAAAAGCCAACCAATCAAGCAACCTGTTCATCCATGAAAAACATGAACGCCACAGTCAGTGGGGAGTAACTCCGGGTTCTCCCAGCCATATCACATTAAACGTACATAGAAGGAAATACAAAAGTAGAGCATGCATACATATAGATATACATGTGAAATACGATAAGGATAGATATGCAATTCAATATATAATGATAAGAGCATATGTAATACAAATCCGAATCCATCATGTTATACAAAGACTCGGGGAAGACACTCTTAGGCAACTATATACTCACTAGGGCTTACATCTCACCGTTAGCGGCATATACTTGATAAGATAGAAACTCGACATATAAACCACGTCAATCATCTAATTCATGCAAGAGTCCAACTTAATGTTCACGTATAATTCAACTTACAAACGACCATCAAATCATACGAATATGACAACACAATCTCTCACGGTTAATGGCACGCACTAGCATCGTGTACAATAGCAAGACAAGCCAATGGAAGCTCACGGAATAAGACATTTCCCGGAACCGTATACGATAAGACGTTTCGTATACTCATGACCTAGACAAACAAGTTCACGGGATAAGACGTTTCCCGGAATCATGTACGATAAGACGTTTCGTACACACAAGACTCTAATCCTCTCGGTAGGACGACGATAATAATACGGTCCTAGTCTAAACCTGGCCAGACTCTCGGAATAAGACATGTTCCGATTTGACATGTGGTAAGACGTTCCACATCCAAGACTAAACCTGGCCAGACTCTCGGAAAAAGACATGTTCCGATTCGACATGTGGTAAGACGTTCCACATCTAAGACTCGGTCAATCATAGACGCCGAGTACCCCAAATTCGGTCAACCTTCACGAAAGAGGCGGAAAGAGATCTATAGTCAAAAGTCAAGCTAGTACGCTACATGCAATGACACCACCTCGCAAGGATACAACATTTGACGGCCGGGTCGATCAACGCATTGCGTTCGCCTCCTAACAACGTCGTCATATCCCCACTAAACAAATGCACAACGGCATCACGGTTACACTTCACCGCTCCGACATTTAAGTCTAACGGGTATAAAGTATGACCAGGGAATGAGAGTTCAAAGCACTGAACAATTAGTGCTCACAACAAAAACATAAGGTAAAACCGACTCAAAGTGGGACATACCAAAAACCGTCACAAAACATGAGAATAGGGAATCATATAAGTTTAAATATGATAAACATGAGTCAATACATGATACATAAGCATTAGAACAAGTTTATGAAGCATAAAGAATAAAAACATAGATCACCTCTCCAAAACAACGTTGTTTGGAAACCAACGAAAACAAGGGTCCACTTCAAACGGTCATAACTAGAGTTCTAGAAATGCAAATGCACAAATTCTAAATGGATGTGATAGCTTATCCTCTTACGGTTCCAACGGGATGTCACACGCCCAAAACAAGCAAGTAACGAAGGAGATATGATCATTTTACGAAAAGGGGTCAGTGCAGGAAAATTTCTGTTGGCAGCGTGTAACGCAGCCTGCGTCACCAAGACGCCATCCTGCGTTCCACCCCCAACGCAGCCTGCGTCTTCACGGGATTCCAGGACGATCAAAAAATCAAACATGTTATCAACACAACTCCTCATTTATGCACCACAAATGCCCATTCTCATATCAATTAACAACTAACAACATCCATCACCAACAACACAAGTCCTAAGCATACTAACCATAATCTAAATACGGTTTCTATCCTAGAAATCACATAAAACACGTAAATGATATCGAGTAACCCTTCACCGTTACCTTTTCGCGTCTTTAAACAGTTTCTAAACCTTCCTAGTCTCCACCTACATACAATTAGATAATAAAAGATGAATATCATTCACCTTGAGAAAGACGGATAATTTAAAAAGCGAGAAAGACGGTAATTTTATTACCAATACGGATAGAGGAAGCTAAGTGGGGAAGAATGAGACGAACTTACGTGAATTTGAGCGGGAAACAAATGAGATACGATGATTAGAAAATCGGATCAAAGATGGAGGCAAGGGTTTGAGATTTCTTAATGAAGAAGAAATGTGTTGTGTTTGAGTTGTGAATGAAAAATAGGTTAAGTGTAGTGTGATATTTATAAGGAAAAAGTCAACAAAAGTCAAACTCGCCTTAAGACGGAATTCTCATGGAATCTCGCGGAAATTCCAAATACGAACTCGGAAATTCTAAATTCGACTCGGAACATAAAATTCTATATTAAAACTTAAATTTGCTTAAACGTATCCGTAAAATATTTTCACTAGAAAAATAGGGTACATTTCCGGGTGTTACAATCACCCCACCTTTTAAAAAGTTTCGTCCTCGAAACTTGAGAGTAGAAAACAAAAGTATCAAGGACAAGAATCGGTTTTTAAAAAATTAACAAGAAAGCTTTTACAAGGAAACATTTATGAAACGAGGTTCTTCTCGCAAAGGGTTTAAGGAGAATTTTCATAAGAGCGAAACTCTATTTACGGATCACAAGAATGCTCGTCGCGAACGAGAACTCTAATTATCCCAAAATCAAATCAATGTCAAATTAGTGAAATCGAAATTCAAAACAACGTTAGTAAGTGCAGGACTAGTTATCAGACGTCTCCAATAACAAGTGCAAACATCCAACCAAACGCAAAATCCAAATATAAAAGCGAAAGAAATCTATTTTCTCCAAAAAGGAGGTACAAAAACCCTCTTTAGACTTCTTTGAAAAGTTAAATTAGGAAAGCAATATGGAAATTCGAAGGTTTTCTCAAAGATAAAGTCAAAATAACACGACATTACACGTACATAGAGCGACTCGAACATAAAGTTCACAAATCACGATAACAAATTATATACAAAACACGCAAAAACGAAACAAATCGAACTCTTAGGAATATGAAGAATTACGATGAAGTCGGCACGAAGATCTACAAGAACTCGATAGAACTAACTCTACTGATACTCTAATCCTTAAGAGAATGTAATTTACCTCAATTACACCTTAATCATTCTAAATCGCTAAACTTTATAAATATTATTTACAACAATCCTAATCAAAGCAACAAACATAATTATCTAAGATCCAACTAGTCTCATCCAAAGTCTCACGACAAGGGAAAATCCACAATCCATTATCGGTTATAATGATTCTTTAATACGCCATAACATCCTTAATTCGATCATTACTACGCTCGAAACCTCAAATATAAATAGTCACATTAGCAAACTATGGTGGTTACTAATCCTCAAGATAAATAAGTTCACTATTCTAACTCTATAATCCATAACAACCGAGCATTCACTATCAAAAGCTTGCAACGAACATTTCTCAATTTCAAACTATGATTACTTAAAAACAAAAGAGAATTACTAATTCCAAACCACAAATGACCAACCACTTGGCAATCAGACAACCATTCAAATCATCTAATTCATCTAAAACTCAAAATGAATCGATTTTCATTTACGACAATACTCCTCAAACTTTGGGTACCGGCTCAAATTCCCTAAAGCAAAGTCTCTTTTAGAATCCACCAATTAGAGACATCAATTTCCCAAATGACATACCAAGCAACCGTTATAGTACCCAACAACAACGAACTATTATCATGATCAACTCAATTCTCAAAATAACACTAGAGTACCAAGCTCCAAATCCAAAACTACTAGGAGAAGATGTATTATCACTATTAGGATTCATCCTAGAGCTTAAGTCCTATTTCCCATAATGAAATACAACATGAAATTTGCTCAATCCAAGGACACATATTCTAACTAAAGAATCCCAAATTACATCACACTTATTCTCTGAGCCTTACAAACGGAATATTCAATCCACTAGAGAAAAGATGAAGGAGCAACGAGATAGAAAACAATACGGAATCTCAAGGAGAACACGAGAATAAATAAGGCACGAGATTACAAGAGAGGAGCGCTGAAAATAACGAGGTCAAGGAAGGGACAAAGCAGATAGTAGCGTTATGAAGATATCCAAGTGAGAAAGAAGGTACGAGCTTGTAATTTCTTAAAGACCAATCTTGACAAAAACATTCAAGAATGAAAATGAAAAGGGATGATGGCACGAGTAAAGGTTTAAGGTTTAATCCACAAAATGGTAAAGCAACTCATCCCAAACAAAGGTCTCTTACAAGGGACCATCGTACCACAATCATCAAAGTAAGGTACACCTAGATTTGATAAATCGACTACAACCCAATTCATCCACCCTTTCATATCACACGGATTCCCAATTTTGGAATTGCAACTCAAGCATAATAACATTCTCTTAACTCCATAATTTGACACATTCCCAAAGGTTTCAAAAACCGAAGAACCAATAAGGAATTCTCCATACTAATCTCTTTTCAACTCCTACGGCCACAAGGTAGAACACCGAATAAAACGTCATTATCAACATCATATAGCCCATGAGTTCATTATTAACAAAGTACAACCTCAAGTCAAACATCATCATTAACGTCCCAAGGTATTTCCATCATAACGCACATCATCGAATCTCGCTCATATCTATAATCCTCAAGTAATATGGTTCAACTTACCGAAACCTTACTACTTCAAACGAGTCTCCGATACCATAAGATAAGATCATATCTTTAAATCCAAGAACTATAGCCAAATGCTTTTTCACCAAGCCTATACTCTAACACATCAACTAGAATCCACAAGAAGTCACTTAGTCTCAAAAGCATTTTACAACTCAAGGCATCATTCAAAGCTTCCTATTTACCCAATTAGACCTATCATAAGCATGGTCTTCAAAACAATACTAAACTTCTAAGTCCAAAAGACTAAATTACTAATGAGTTGAGAAGTCATAACAACTCATTCAACCTTACACCATCGAATATCATGAACTATTTACACACAAGTCATGACAAGCATCAAGCATTAAAATCATCAAACTTATCTTACTACCTTTCCTTAGAGATACAACCAATCACCACTATAGGGTGAATTTAGATCTACACCATTTTCCTCAAATCACAAATTCATTCTAACGACCACTAATATTCCACAAAGTTCAAAGTTCTTCCGACCAAGTATAATATACCACAAACAAATGGGTATAGCATCCACAAAATTTTTACAAGAGGAAGGTAAAGATACCAATGGTAAGATGGAGGAAACTATCAAGAGTAATTTCCAAGAGTCAACCAAGTTGGAAGAGAAAGAAGCACCTAGATAGAAGGAAGAGAGCATAATACATTAAGGACGAGAGAATTCATAGATGAGGAAGAAATACACTTCAATTAGGCTTGTAAATCTTCAATCTTTGGTGGAGGATACTTCTTCTATGTAACACAATGATCCATTTCAAAACGGTAGATACAAACAAACATAACATCACTCAACACAATCAACAAACAAGTTAGAACCTAACAAATATCAAGTACACCACAGACTACCACCTTAGGTCCTTAAGTCTACCCATCTCTCGTTTATTATTTCAAGGTCAAGTAGTTTAAGTTTAGGGTTCACGTGTGTGCGTCGGGAGCGATAAAGCTCTGATACCAACTGTGACAACCCTCGCGAATGCGGAAATAAAACATACAAGCATGTGAATTATAAAGCGGAAATATGATATTTTAAAACTTTTATACATGCAAGATAGAAATACGAGGAATGTCAGTAATTACAAACCAAATATAAAATACTACAAGAGACGTAGTCTCTCAAAATGTTAACCAACAACAAAGCCATTAGCAACTAGCTAATCAACGTCTAGAGGTGTTTCATCCAGGGACAACGCCCGCTAGCTCACACCCGAACCCAAAATACCACAAGCAAAAAGCCAACCAATCAAGCAACCTGTTCATCCATGAAAAACATGAACGCCACAGTCAGTGGGGAGTAACTCCGGGTTCTCCCAGCCATATCACATTAAACGTACATAAAAGGAAATACAAAAGTAGAAGCATGCATATATAGAAATACATGTGAAATACGATAAGGGTAGATAGGCAATTCGATACATAATGATAAGAGCATATGAAGTACAAACCGTAACCATCATGCTATTGATAGACTCGGGGAAGACACCCTTAGGCAACTATATACTCACTAGGGCTTACATCTCACCGTTAGCGGCATATACTTGATAAGATAGAAACTCGACATATAAACCACGTCAATTATCTATTTCATGCATGAGTTCAACTCAATGTTCACATATAATTCAACTTACAAACAACCGTCCAATCATACAAATATAACAACATATTCTCTCACGGTTAATGGCACGCACTAGCATCGTGTACAATAGCAAGACAAGCCAATGGAAGCTCACGGAATAAGACATTTTCCGGAACCGTATACGATAAGACGTTTCGTATACTCATGACCTAGACAAACAAGTTCACGGGATAAGACGTTTCCCGGAATCATGTACGATAAGACGTTTCGTACACAGAAGACTCTAATCCTCTCGGTAGGACGACGATAATAATACGGTCCTAGTCTAAACCTGGCCAGACTCTCGGAATAAGACGTGTTCCGATTCGACTTGTGGTAAGACGTTCCACATCCAAGACTCGGTCAATCATAGACGCCAAGTACCCCAAATTCGGTAAACCTTCACGAAAGAGGCGGAAAGAGATCTATAGTCAAAAGTCAAGCTAGTACGCTACATGCAATGACACCACCTCGCAAAGATACAACATTTGACGGCCGGGTCAATCAACGCATTGCGTTCACCTCCTAACAACGTCGGCATATCCCCACTAAAACATGCATACAAGCATCAAGGATACACCCCATCGCTCCGACATTCCAGTCTAACGAGTATAAGGGTGTAGCCGGGAAATGAGAGTACAAAGCACATAGGAAATTTGTGCTCAAACCGTAACATTAGTAAAAACCGACTCAAAGTGGGACATACCAAAAACCGTCACAAAAACATGTGAGTATGGCATTATATAAACTTAAATATGATGAAAATGAATCAATACATGATACATAAGCATTAGAGCAAGTTTAGGAAGCATAATGAATAAAAACATAGATCACCTCTCCAAAACAACGTTGTTTGGAACCCAACGAAAACTAGGGTCCACTTCAAATAGTCATAACTAGATTTCTAGACATGAAAATGCAGAAGTTCCAATTGGAGGTGATAGCTTATCCTCTTACGGTTCCAACAAGATGTCACACGCCCAAAACAAGCAAGTAACGAAGGAGATATGATCATTTTACGAAAAGGGGACAGTGCAGGAAAATTTCTGTTGGCAGCGTGTGACGCAGCCTGCGTCACCACGACGCAGCCTGCATCACCACGACGCAGCCTGCGTCCCCCAACGCAGCCTGCGTCCTTCACGGGATTCAAGGACGATCAAAAATCAACATGTTATCAACAACAAACTCCTCATTTATCACCACAAATCATCAATTCTCATATCAATTAACAACTAACAACATCCATCAACAACAACACAAGTCCTAAGATTACTAATCATATTCTAAATACGATTTCTAACATGGAAAACACATTAAAACACGTAAATGATATCGAGTAACCCTTCACCGTTACCTTTTCGCGTCTTTAAACGGTTTCTAAACCTTCCTAGTCTCCACCTACATACAATTAGATAATAAAAGATGATATCATTCACCTTGAGAAAGACATATAATTTAAAAAGCGAGAAAGACGGTAATTTTATTACCAATACGGATAGAGGAAGCTAAGAGGGGAAGAATGAGACGAACTTACGTGAATTTGAACAAGAAATGAAGGCGTAGCGATGATTCGAAGATGGATGAAAATGGAGGCAAGGTTTTGGGTTTCTTAGAGAAGAAGAAATGAATTTGAGTTGTGGGAAATAAATTAGGTTTAGGGTGAGGAAGGGAGTATATGAGGGAAAAAGTCAACGAAAAGTCAAACTCGCCTTAAGACGGGATTCTCATGGAATCTCGCGGAAATTCCAAATACGAACTCGGAAATTCTAAATTCGACTCGGAACATAAAATTCTATATTAAAACTTAAATTTGCTGAAAAGTATCCGTAAAATATTTTCACTAGAAAAATAGGGTACATTTGCGGGTGTTACATCCTTTATCGCTTGAGTTGATATATACTAACTCGGGCAATCGAGATGGTAGCACTCTCATGTGCTAAGGGGGTCTTGTAAGGCACCTTGGTATAGGAGCGTGTTACAAAGTGGTATAAGAGCGATCGATTTTGGAACCTAAAACCAATGAACCTAGTGAACTAGGAATGTCTAATAAAATGAACTCGGGTAGGAGTCATAGGGAGCTACCGCAAAGATTAGGGAGACGTCCCGGAATCGCACTCTTGCCTCTATAGCTCTTACTTGGTCACAAGGGAAGTGTCAGGGCGTTATATGCATTTGATGTGTTTATCAAATTGTTGTTGTAGCGATGATGTGAACTATGGAGGATGATGAGAATGAATGGAAGTGATGAATTTTATCATGTGTGTATCACATGAGGATGACATGAATGCTGTGATGAGATGTGAACCACATGAGAGGTGGCATGATTATATGATGTACATGAAATATGATGGCATAATGATGAGCATGAACGAAATGTAATGTGTTAAACGGTGTTGAAGTTTTGCATGAAATATGATATTGAGAATATATGAAATGAAATATGTATGAATGGTGATGATTTTGGCATGAAAATATGTTATTGTTAACAAGCATGTTATATGCGTTAGGTTCATATACCTACTCATAAGACATTTCTTATGATATACTAATTAACATTTAAATTAGCTTGAAAGATCTAGTTATGTGCAAACTATTTAAACCGAAATAGAGAAAGAAAATGTTTCACACATTGATTATTATTCGATTATGGGCACAAGTACAAGACAACTTCTTGTACTTGTTCTTGAGCTTAAGGATATGTGGATGAACTTCCTAGTTCCAAGTGTAGAAACTCTACTTGGTGATGCACCTAGACTATCCTTGATCACTTGTATATTGTTATACTAGAACAACTAACAAGTACCCTTAAAACCAAGTCAAGAAACTCGAGACTTCTACCTTAGACAATCCGAGTTCAAGCTCTTAGAATAAGTTATATGAAACCTGTCAAGTTTCTTAACTTATCTTATTTTCTAGTGAGATATATTATGAATAATATGAGAGATGATTAAGTAAGTTCATAAAAGGAAAACATCCTCTTATTTGAACACAAATAACCGGCCAAACATGTGGAGTAATGAGCATGCTCATTACTTTTTGTCTAAACAATGCATTAGGGTGGCTATATGTTTTAGGCTACTAATCATTTTGCTTAATCTAGATTAGAGCAAAAGCCAAAGTCTAAACCCTACCCAACCCCTTATAAAACCGGTTCACCGATGTTAACATGGGTGTTCATTTTATTTTGTGATTTTGTCAATTGTCACACATGTGACATGTTATCTTATAACAAAAAATATGTATTTAACTAGTTTAAATAAAATTTCATGTCAAATAAATTAAACTTAACATTTTAAGTAATAATTTATAATCACATATATATAAAATGGGTCATCTCATATTATGTTGACATGATCTACAACTAATTGTAATTATGATCAACCAATCATGCTTACCTCAAATGTTTCATAAACATTAAGCATTCTAATATAACAATTATATTATTGAATCTTATTTAATCATATTACAATAAGATATAAATCTCACTTGTAAACTTGTTCTGTTTAAGGGATTAATTAATCTGTATCAATAAACAATTAATTAACTTTCTTTGATTAGGGAATCGTCCTTTCGGTGGGACCTCAAGGGATCAACTGATCACCACCGTCATACGATAGTAATGTCAAACTCTAGTAAACCAATCATTACCGTTTAATGTGGATCAGTTGACAATAATGTTAATCATCCCTTTGTATTCTAATTATAATTAAGTGATCGCACTATTATTGAGGAAACTTACTCCAACAATATGTATGTGTTACATGAGATTATGTGGTATGTATGAAGGAATATGACTTGAATAGTAGTTTTCAAGTATGCGAAAAATGATATCAAATCTTGTATATATGAGTTACATGTGATTATTATGTTAATTATTGAGAATGGTGTGGAGTGGAGATGGAAGATGAGCTTGAGTATGATGCTATGATAACACCCGCAATGTACCCTATTTTTATAGTAAAAATATTTTACGGATACTTTTCAGCGAAATTTAGTTTTAGTTTAGAATTAAATTTCCCGAGTCGAATTTAGAATTTCCGAGTTCGTATTTGGATTTTACGCGAGATTTCAAGTGAGAATTCCGTCTTGAGACGTCTTTGACTTTTCTTGACTTTTCCACTCACTCTCTTCTTATACTCCCTTTAACCTAATTTACCCACACAACTCAACTCTTTCTTCTTCTTTAAGAAAACCAAAGAAAACCTAGCTTCCATTTATTCCAAGCTTAGAATCGTCAGAACTCTTTCGTTTCTCGCTCAAATTCACGTAAGTTCGTCTTATTCTTCCCCTCTTAGCTTCCTCTATCCGTATTGGTAATAAAATTACCGTCTTTCTCGCTTTTCAAACTTTCCGTCTTTCTCAAGGTGAAGTATATTCATCTTTTCTTAACTATTTGTAGGTGGTGACCTCCACGATCCCGACAAAGACTACTTCTTGATTGCAGAAGACCTTAACGCGGAGTAAAGATGCGTAAAGGTAACGGTGAAGGGTTACTCGATATCATTTACGTGTTTTACGTGTTTTTTATGTTAGGAATCGTAATTAGATTATGATTAGTAATCATAGGAATCGTATTGTTGGTAATGAATGTTGTTAGTTGAGAATTTATATGAGAATTGATGAATTATAATGATAGTTGATTGTTGAAAAATGTTGATCCTTAAGTAAAATGGGATTTTCGTGCATTGTAGACCCCAGCTGGCCGACCGGCAGCCGGTAAGCCCACCGGCTGGAGCAGTGGCTGTAAATTTTGGTTGTTACGTATGATTTCATGCATGAAGTTGGTCTCAGCCGGCCGACCGGCAGCCGGAGACACCCCTCAAATTGACTTTGGTTTTCATAATACCCTTGGTCCCAGCCGGGTAGCCGGCAGCCGGTCCCCTTCACCGGCTGGGACACTCTGTATTTTCAAGTTGGTTTTCATATGACTAAAGGTACCAGCCGGGTGGCCGGCAGCCGGTCCACCTGACCGGCTGGCACCTGCTGGACTTTGTTTGTATTTCTTGTTTACGATTTCATTTATAATATTTCCGATGGTTCATTTATCGTATAAATTTATGGAATGACTTTAAATATTAATGTTTCGAATGTATGATATTTCATTCGGTTGTATCGCATGTTTTGTGACGGTTTTTGGTATGTCCCGCTTTGAGTCGGTTTTTACAACTGATACGGTTTGAGTACTATTTTGTTATGTGCTTTGTACTCTCATTCCCTTGGCTACCTCCACGTTCGTAAGGCTGGAATGTCGGAACGGGGATGTATCCTACTGCTTAATTGCATGTGTTAGAGGGCATACGACGACGTTGTTGGGAGGCGAACGCTTTGCGTTGATCGACCCGGCCGTCAAATGTTGTGTACTTGCGAGGTGGTGTTATTTGCATGTAGCGTACCGCTTTTTATGTGGCTCGAGTTCTTTTCCGCCTCTTTCGTGAATTATATCGACCGAATTTGGGGTACTCGGCGTCTTTGATTGACCAAGTCTTGGATGCAAAATGTTATCGCTTGTCGAATCGGAAAATGGTTATTCCGAGAGTCTGGCCAGGTTTAGACTAGGAACCGTATTATTATCGTCGTCCTACCAGGAGGAAATTAGTCTACATATACGAAATGAATTGAATCGTATATGCGTTCAGGGAATTGCCCCGTGGATGCATGTTAATCATACTTGCCATGTACACGGTGCTAGTGCGTTTCATTTACCGTGAGAGAGGTCGTCAATGTATTGTTATGTGTGGATGGATGATTACATGATTGATTATTCATGATCATACCATGACTTGGCATGGTTTGTTTGTCGAGTCTCAATCTTATCAAACTTATAACGCTAACGGTGAGATGTAAGCCCTAGTGAGCGTATTCGGTTGCCTAAGAGTGTCTTTCCCGAGTCTTTGTATAACATGATGGATTCGGATTTGTATTACATATGCTCTTATCATTATATATTGAATTGCCTATCTATCCTTATCGTATTTCACATGTATATCTATATATGTATGCTTCTACTTTTGTATTTCCTTTTATGTACGTTTAATGTGATATGGCTGGGAGAACCCGGAGTTACTCCCCACTGACTGTGGCGTTCATGTTTTTCATGGATGAACAAGTTGCTTGATTTGGATGGCTTTTTGCTTGTAGTATTTTGGGTTCGGGTGTGAGCTAGCGGGCGTTGACCTGGAGGAATCACCTCTAGACGTTGTTTAGCTAGTTTGCTAATAACCTTGATGTTTGATACATTTTGAGAGACTACGTCTCTTGTAGTATTTTGTATTTGGTTTGTAACATCTGACACTCCTCGTATTTTCTATTGGCATGTAAAATTTTTTAAAAACACCGTATTTCTGCTAATTAAATCACATGCTTGTATGTTTTATTTCAGCATTCGCGAGGGTTGTCACAGTTGGTATCAAAGCTTTAACGCTCCCGACGCACACACGTGAACCCTAAACTTAAACTACTTGACCTTGAAATAATAAATCAGAGATGGGTGGAAAATAAGGACTTTACTTGGTAGTCTCTTTGTTTATGCTAAGTGTTAGGATTAACTTGTTATATTTTGTTTCTTATGAAGATGGTGGGACCTCGAGTAGAAGAAAACGTTATTCTCGGGGCTCTTACTTAATTTCTGAGAAATCAACAAGATGCGGCTAATGCTCTTACCGACCAAGTCCCTCCTCATAGAGAAGACAATCGCCAAGGAGGCTATGCTTGGGTGGCTAGCCAAATTGCTAGGAGCAATATTACGCCTTATGGTGGAGAGCCGGGCCCTACCGAGCTCTCGGAATGGTTTCGAGAGATGGAGAAGCAATTTGACTTATACCAAGTCCGTGAAGAGGACAAGGTAAGGCTTGCTCAGTTCTTCCTGGTAAGGGAGGCAGACTAGTGGTGGTCGATTGCCAATCCCACCGCTATTCTTGAAATCAATTTCGAGTGGGAATGTTTCAAGTCTCTTGTTGAGGACCGATTTTACCCCATGAAGCTCAAGCAGCAAAGACTCAAAGAATTCATCGATTTCAAGCAAGGTGATTTGATGACCCAAGACTTCACCACTCAATTCAACAAGCTTGCTCAATTTGCGCCAGGACTCATCAAGGATGATGAAGATCTAGCGTTTTACTATTGTAATAAGCTTAGTGCTTTGCTCCAAAGCAAAGTAAGAAGGGGCTCTTGACAACGTCAAATATTGTCGTGTCTAGTATTAATTTTTAGAACCTTTCGTTCTACTTTTTACGGGTCATTAGCTATGTTTTATGTTAATTTTAGTTTTTGTAATAATGTTAGTATTTAGTATTTTAAAGTCAATTTGGAGAGTCAAATCCCGAAAGTCAATAAAAGTCAAACCCGAAAACCCGAGACCCAAAAACCCGGAACTTGAAGTGGGCTAGCAAGGAATCATCAAGGTTTGAAGACCAAGCCCAATGGGTCAATGGAAGTCAAGGCGGGGTCAATATCCATGGGGTCAACGAAAGTTAAGAAGGAAAAACAAGGCAAAAATCTGGCAGCGTTCGACGCAGCCTGCGTCGTAGGACGCAGCCTGCGTCAGCACGACGCAGCCTGCGTCGTAGGACGCAGCCTGCGTCGTCTCTCAGCACGGGTTTTTCTCATTTTCTCGTCTTGTCTTTTGGAAGCCCATCTTTCAAGGCCCCTAGGTTTGCGGACCAAGGGTATAAAAGAAGATTTCTGAAGAGAGACAAGGGGAGGAAGCATTCACCATACAACATCATATTTTCCTTAGCATTTCTCTCTTTTTGTTCTTCAAGTTTGGCTTTTGTAATGGGTTTTTACTTAGATATTGGTTGTATTAAGAAGACTATGGGTAGCTAATCTTCTTTTGCTTAGTGTAATTTGAACAAGTTCTTCCCTTTTAGCATTGTAAGACCTTTTTAATCCTTCCTTCTCTATTTAATTCCATTTTCCTATGTTTGAATTTCATTGTTGAATGAATTGTTGTTAAGACTAACCATCTTAGTCATTGTTTGTTTGATTAAATTGCTTTGTCTTGATGAATTTGGTTGATTTGTCTTGATATTTGTTGAAGCAACTTGAAAGATTGTAACTTTGGTTTAAAAGTTAGAATCTTGTGAGTGGATTTTGGATTATCATGTATTTAGAACATGGTTTAATGTTTTAGTTCATGATTCTAGCATGCTTCTTTGGTTTGGTGCTTAAAGCTTGCATCTTTGTTTATGCTTATGATTTAATAAGTATGGGTTTAGTTGTATTGGGTCATTTATGGATGGTTTAATTCATGGTGGCTAATACTTAGAAGTTTTTGCTATAGATAATTAGAGAAGGGAGGAAAGGAGGGATCTTTACTTTGTTAAATTATGGGGGAACTTGGGATAATTGCACTAAGTTGTTTTCCTTATTTGAAATCTTTGATTATTTAGTTGTTATTGGTGATTCTAGGATTGACAATCATTTCTCATGAAAAACTTTCTCCCTATTTGTTATCTACATGTTTACCATTGTGAATATCATAGTTTGTAAGTAATTCTAGTCTTTGTTTTAATTAGTGTTTAACTTGTGATTAGATTAATTAATTTGTTTAATCAGTTTTTAGCAAGAGTCTAGATTAGATTATTAGCATTCATCGCCTTCTCTTAGGTTCGATCCTTGTCTTACCCTTACTACCCTTTACTTAGGTTAGTTTGAGCCTAGATTTGGTTTTATAAATTGTTATTTGGCATAGCTAGTTTCCGGAATTAACGACCCCGAAAATAAGCCCGTCAAATTTGGCGCCGTTGCCGGGGAAGGCAATTTATCTAAATATCAAATTGAACTCTTGGTAGTGTCATACTTTGTTTAGATTATTTTTCAAATATTTCCTTTTGTATTGTTTGTAGGTTACTTGGTGTTTAAGTTACTAATTGTGTTGTTGAAGTGTTTTAGAGTTTATGCCTAGGTCACAAGAGGGACTTGGTGACCAAGACATTGACCCGGCTTCTAGTAGCATTTCCAATTGGTTGTTTTCGAACCCCCTCTATAGGAGACCCTTTTGGAGGGAGCCTAGTGAAGAGGAGTTTGAGAACAATATTTTTCAAGAACCACAAGAACAACTGTTTGTGTCACCACCTAGATCACCACCTAGGAGACCGCCACCCTTGAACATCATCTACCCACCCGAAATGGAAGATAATAGAACTATTGGTGAGATCCGGGCAAGGAACTATGAAGAGCAACCGTTGTGTATCGCATACCCTCCCATGGGGGATGTAAATTTCGAACTAAAGGGGTTCTTTGTTCATAATTTGCCAAGATTTCATGGAATGGTGGGGAATGATCCCAATAGGCACTTGGCCGAATTTCACATGATATGCCAAGGGGCCATCCCTCAAGGAGTGACCGAAGACCAATTTAAACTTAGGGCATTTCCATTCTCTCTACAAGATGCCGCTAAGGAATGGTTATTTTGTCTTCCGGCCCATTCCGTCACTACTTGGGTGGGTTTGAAGAAGAAATTTCTTGAGAAATACTACCCGGATTCGAGGCATAACCACTCAAAGAAGCTCATCACTACCATTGAGCAAGACATGGGGGAAACTCTCTATGACTATTGGGAGCGATTCAAAAGCCTCGTGGCAAGGTGCCCTTATCATGGAATGTCGGGGGATGATCTATTGACGGCCTTCAATGAAGGATTATGCCAAAACGACCAACGGATGATTATAGCCGCCACCGGAGGTGGTATTGATACACTTAATGTGGCCGAGGCCAACAACATTATTGAGAAGTTGGCTATGAACACAAGAAGCTACGGGAGGAAGAATGAAAGGGGAGGAAGCTCTAGAAATGTTTCTTCCATGGAAGATTCTCATGCCTCTCAAAATCACAAACTCATACAAGAGATGGGTGAACTCAAGAGCTTGGTATCCAACTTGGTTGTCAACAAAGGTAATACATTTTCTCAACACCCCGAACCGCTTGAATGTTTTTATTGTGGAGGTGACCATGCTACAAATACTTGTTACATCATGATTGAGCAAGGAGCCACCATGGAGAGTGTCAATGCTATGGGGTATGGGAACTACAATGCTAGAAACCCAAGTGGTGGAGGAATGTATAACCAAGTGGGAAATCGTGATCTTTTGGGGTGGGGAGGAGACAAATCAAAGAGTTTTGAAAATGGCCAATTCAACCACTTGAGAGCCCAAAATCCAACCCAAAACCGAAACACAAATTTCAACCAAAATCCCCAAAGAAATTTCAACAACAACCCAAGACCCAACAATTCAAATTTTCCAAATAATTCTCAACCCCAAAGACAACCCAACCAAAATCCAAATCAAGGGAATTCTTCTTCTCAAGGGAACTTGAGTGACATCTTGCAAACACTTCTTGCCAATCAAGAGAAGGATAGGGAGGAGGCAAGGAGGGATAGAGAGGAAGCAAGGAAGGATAGGGAGGCTAACAACCTTAGGGTGAACAACTTGGAAACCCAACTATCCCAAATGGCCTCAAATTTGTCAAATCCCAAGCCTCAAGCTCCACAAGATTCCCATCTCAAACCATTCCCCCACCAAGGGAAAATGCTAGTGCCATGACATTGAGGGGTGGCAAGGAGTTGGAAGTGAATCCCCTTGGCAAGGGAAAGGAAAAGATGAAGAATATTGAAATGGAAACCATTGAGATTGAAGACCAAGGAGAATTGGTGGTTGGTCAAGAAGAGATATTGAAAATGAGAAAGGGGGATCCACAAGCAAGGACCCCAAGGGAGACATTTCAAAGAAGGGCAAAGGCACTATTGAAGATGATGAAGTGGAAGAGTACATACCGGAAGTCCCATTTCCTAGTGCTTTGATAAGCACAAGGAAGTATGCCAAGGAGAATGACTTGTATGAGACTTTCCGAAAATGTGAGGTAAACATCCCGCTTCTTAACTTGTTGAATAGTGTCCCTAGGTATGCCAAGTTTTTGAAAGAACTTTGTACACCTAGGAGAAATCCAAAGAAGGGAACCCATAAGGTTAGGGTGAGTGAACATGTGTCGGCCATTTTCAAACAAAATTTACCAAAGAAATGTGGAGACCCGGGCATGTTCACTATTCCTTGCACTATTGGGGGGAAAAGTTTTAAACGTGCCATGCTAGACCTTGGGGCTTCTATAAACGTCATGCCTTTATCTATTTATGAGACCCTAGGTTTAGGACCTTTGTCTAAGACCGGGGTAGTCATTCAACTTGCCGATAGGTCTAGTGTTTACCCCAAGGGCATGGTAGAGGATGTACTAGTGGAAGTCGATAATCTTGTCTTTCCGGCGGATTTCTACGTCTTAGATATGGAATCTAGCTCTAGTGCCACCCCTCTCCTTCTTGGTAGGCCGTTTATGAAAACTTCAAATACCAAGATCGATGTTTCAAACGGGTGCTTGACTATGGAGTTTGAAGGAAAAAGATTAACTTACAATATATATGACTCCATGAGGCACCCGAGTGACCATCAATCTTGTTTTTTCTTGGATATCTTTGAGCCATTAGTGAATCAAATGTATAAACTTTGTGATAGAGACCCACTCGAGGTAGCTTTAACTAATCCCATGGAAGAGGAAGGTTTGCGCTTGTTGTTGGCCTTTGATGTGCAGGAATGTCTTGAAGAATTGGAGAAGGAAGAGCCAATAGAAACATATGAGGAGCTCAACGTCATAGAGATGCTGAAAACAGGGCAAGGCAGTGCTCGACGCAGCCTGCGTCACACGACGCAGCCTGCGTCACACGACGCAGCCTGCGTCGTACGACGCAGCCTGCGTCACTGGACGCAGCCTGCGTCCTGCACTGGCTAACTTGTCCGAGTTGTTTGCTTTGAGTATTCCACTCCACAAGCCCCTCCCTTCCATTATCCAACCTCCTAAGGTCGAGTTGAAGACCCTCCCAAGCCATTTAAAGTACATCTTTCTAGGGGACAAGAACACCCTACCACTTATCATTTCAAGCACACTCACCGAGGACCAAGAAGGCAAATTGGTATCACTACTTGAAAAGCATAAGGAAACATTTGGGTGGAGCATAGCGGACCTAAAAGGGATAAGCCCGGTGACTTGCATGCACAAGATACGACTTGAAGTGGATGCCAAACCGGTCCGACAACCCCAAAGGAGGCTCAATCCACCCATGGCGGAGGTAGTGCAAGAAGAGGTAATTAAGCTATTGCAAATGGGTATCATTTTCCCTATTTCCGACTCTCGTTGGGTTAGCCCAACTCAAGTCGTACCCAAAAAGGGAGGAGTGACGGTAGTCAAGAATGCACAAGGAGACTTGGTCTCCACCCGACCCCAAACCGGTTGGAGAGTGTGTATTGACTACCGCCGCTTGAATGCGGTAACATTGAAAGACCATTTCCCGCTACCATTTATTGATCAAATGTTAGAAAGATTAGCGGGGAAAGCTTTCTATTGTTTCCTTGACGGTTACTCGGGGTATTTTCAAATCCCAATTGCACCCGAGGACCAAGTCAAGACCACATTCACTTGCCCATTTGGTACATTTGCCTATCGTCGTATGCCCTTTGGTTTGTGCAATGCTCCGGGAACTTTTCAACGGTGCATGTTGAGTATTTTCTCCGACTATGTAGAACGAATCATAGAAGTATTCATGGACGATTTCACCGTCCATGGGGACTCCTATGATGCATGTCTAAAACACCTTGCTCTTGTCTTAGAGCGATGCCAAGAGTCTCACCTCATTTTAAACTCCGAAAAATGTCATTTCATGGTGACTAGTGGCATCGTTTTGGGACATGTAGTGTCGGAAAGGGGGGTTGAGGTGGATAAGGCTAAGGTTGACATTATCAAAACCCTACCTTATCCCTCTAACACCCGAGACATTAGGTCTTTTCTAGGACATGCCGGGTTCTACCGGAGATTTATTAAGGATTTTTCCAAGATTGCTAACCCTTTATGCAAGCTTTTGCACAAAGAAGCGGAATTTGTTTTTGATGACAAATGTAGGAAAGCATTCAATGACTTGAAGGAGAGATTGGTCACCGCACCAATTATTCAAGCACCACGATGGGATCTTCCATTTGAAATCATGACCGATGCAAGTGACTATGCATTGGGAGTGGTTTTGGGTCAAAAGAGTGACAAGGGACCCCATGTGATCCAATATGCTTCTACCCTCTTGAATGATGCTCAAAAGAACTATTCCACGACGGAAAAGGAATTCCTTGGTGTGATTTATGCTCTAGAAAAATTCCGATCTTATCTCTTGGGCACAAAGGTGATCATCTACACCGATCATGCCGCCATTAGATACCTTGTGGCAAAGAAGGATGCAAAGCCAAGGTTGTTGAGATGGATTCTTCTTCTAAGTGAGTTTGATGTGGAAATAAAAGACAAGAAAGGGGTGAAGAATGTGGTGGCGGATCATTTGAGCTGGCTAAACCATGAAGGAAGACCATCATGCCCTCTTGAGGAGGTTGAAGGAGGTCTCCCACATGAGTCACTTTATGCTATACAAGTGGAAGAGCCATGGTATGCTACCATGGTCAACTATTTGGTGACAAAGCGGCTCCCAAGCCATTTCTCTTCTCATCAAAAGAACAAAGTCAAGTCCGATGCCAAGTACTATACATGGGATGATCCTTACTTGTGGAAATTTTGTCAAGATCAACTTGTGAGAAGATGTGTGCCCGAGAGTGAAATTCCCTCCATCCTACATCATTGTCATGACTATGCTTGTGGAGGACATTTTGGGCCACAAAGAACCGCTAGAAAAGTGCTTGAATGCGGTTTCTTTTGGCCAAGCCTTTTTAAAGATGCCCACAAATTTGTAAAGACTTGTGACCGATGTCAAAGGGTGGGGAATTTGACAAAGAGGAATGAGATGCCACAACAACCTCTTCTATATTGTGAGATCTTTGATGTGTGGGAATTGATTTTATGGGCCCTTTTCCAAATTCCGGTGGTTATTTGTACATCCTCTTGGCGGTAGACTATGTATCAAAATGGGTTGAAGCAATTCCTACCCGCACCGATGATGCCAAGGTAGTAGCCATTTTCATTCAAGAAAACATATTCTCTCGGTTTGGCTTTCCAAGGGCTATCATTAGTGATAGGGGGACCCATTTTTGCAACAAGGTGATTGGAGGCCTTCTCAAGAGGTATGGGGTGAATCATAAAATTTCCGCGGCCTACCACCCACAAACAAACGGGCAAGCCGAACTCTCAAACCGTGAAATTAAAGGAATACTTGAAAAGACGGTGAATCCGGATAGAAAGGATTGGAGTAAGAGGCTAGTTGATGCATTGTGGGCATATAGGACCGCTTTCAAAACCCCAATTGGCATGTCCCCATTCCGCCTCATCTATGGCAAGGCTTGCCACCTCCCCGTGGAGGTTGAGCACAAAGCCTATTGGGCTATCAAATCTTTCAATCAAAACCAAGATGAGAGCGGTATGCACCGGAAGCTTCAATTACAAGAACTTGAAGAAATTCGCCAAGATGCTTATGAAAACTCTTCCATCTACAAAGAGAAAACAAGAAGATGGCATGATGGGATGATAAACCGTAGAGTTTTCAAGGAAGGTGATAAATTTCTTGTGTTCCAAAACCGGTTTAAGCTCTTTCCGGGCAAGTTGAGGTCAAGATGGTTTGGACCTTACACCGTCAAGAAAGTGTTTACTCATGGGGCTATTGAAGTGGAGGGGCCCGGGGATGGAAAGCTCCTCAAAGTGAATGGCCACCGTCTCAAGCACTACTTCCAAGGATGTACCCGGGAGGGGGAAGAAGAGGTCTTGCTTGAAGACCCCATTTATCAAAGTTGAAAAGCTTGAAATAGCTAAGTCGAGCCATCGACTCTAAATAAACGGCAAAACATGTACATACTCTATCCTTGTGAATATTTCTTTGAAGTTTCTTTGTTAAATCTTAGCATTTAAGTTGTTTTAAGTTAGTTAGACATTGCATCAAACAAAATTTTTTTGAAGTTACTAACGGTTTTGTGAAGTTTTGCGAGTTTTTGGCCGCCTCGGGATGCGTGCCACGGATAAAAAGTTCGGGAATCGATGGAATTTAGATATTGGAGGTTATTATGGACCATTGAAGTGAATTTGCAAGTTTGGAGGTGTTTGGATCACTTAGCAAAAATTTTGCTAAGTGAAAAAGCAAGAACCATCCGACAGTGAAGGACGCAGCCTGCGTCGTAGGACGCAGCCTGCGTCGAGCGCAGATTTCGTTTTATTCTTCAGCCTTCGCCCGTGTTCTTCATAAAACAAAAGCTCACCTTCCTCTTTCAGTTTTCACGAAAAAGGCACAAAACTTAACCCTCAATCCCTCAAAATCCATCTTTCTCACTCAAATCTTCCACAACTTTCATCAAAATCAATCCCATTCTTCTCCCTAATCACCATTCTACACTCAATAACCCCAAAATCAATCTCACTCACCCTAAAACTCAGAAAATCCGTCTTAAACAACCCTAATTTTTTTTCCCTAAAAATCGTTTTTCGGGTCTTTTGCTGGGTTTTTAAGGCTACTTGTCGGATTCCTACCTATTTCTAATCATCAAGGCACTTGAATCTTGTGGAAAAGCAAAGGTATAACTTCATACTCGAATTTTTCATTATCCTTCAAGTTTTTGCTCGAATTAGGCTAGCTTTAGTCTTAGGTTGAGTTCCCCTTTCCCCTTGCTTGATTGTGTAGTTAGGATTGGATAAAGTTTTCTGAGTAAGGTAAAGAAATTCAACAAACACTAGCTTTTTGAGGTGTAGAAAGTGTTGCTCACCAAGTGTTTGTTGAATTGCTTGAGTGAAAAAAAATTTCGAGTGATTGCTTGTTATTGCTGTAGTGTGTTGTTTGTTATATTTTGCAGATATGGCACCAAAGATCTCTAAGTTGTTTGGCAAGGGAAAAAATAAGAGGGCCGCGGTGAGTGAGCCCGACACGGAGGTTGAAACGGTGTTCATGGGTTATGAGAGGATGCAAACTCAACATAAGAAAATTTGGGATCAAATATCCACTCACCCTCTTGTAGCAACCAAATTCTTTTGCCCAACCGCCCTCCATGCCTTAGGCATGTTCGACTTGACAAGGGACATGCTAGCTAAAGTAGGGCTAGAGGCTTATCTCGAGCAAAACTCCTGGGATTACACCTATAGGAGTTTTGCATACGAGTTTCTAGCAACCTTGTCGGAGTTGGATGTGCCCGAAGGTGCGGAGAAAGCCTACCGTTTCCGATTGAACCAAACTTTGCATGAAGCCCCAACTTCCGAAATCCGTCAAATCCTAAAAATCACCCAGCAACCGGTAGACATTAGATGCCCAAGGGGAAAAATGCACCAGATGTGGGATAACATTGCCGATGACCATGGCCCGTCTAAGGATGCCAAACTGTCAGCCATCACCCACCCCGTACTCCGCCTAATTACTAGGTTCCTTACCACCATTTTCAACTCCGCGGGAGAACCCACCAAAGTGCCGGAGAAGATCCGGCTATGTTTGTGGACTATGCTTCCGGAGGGGGTAGGGATCCCGGATTGGGCCGATTTGTTTTTGAGAGCTTGCATCAAGCATAGGCAAAAATCGGCAAGGGCGAGCATCCATTGTGGGGGAGTGATTTCTTTCTTGGTAAGGCATTATGAGGGGGGCATTGTAACAACCCGAAAAGTACCCAATTTTTCTAGTAAAAATATTTACTAACACTTTTCAGCAGACTTAAGGTTTTAAAATAGAAATTTTTGTTCCGAGTCGTATTTTGAAATTCCGCGTTCGTATTTGAAATTTCTGAGAGATTTCATGAAAAGACCGTTTTTAGTCATCTTTGACTTTTCTTGACTTTTAAGTCGTCTTTGACTTTTTCTTGACTTTTTAAAAGTCGTCATTGACTTTTCTTGACTTTTAAGTCGTCATTTACTTTTCTTGACTTTTAAGTCATCATTGACTTTTCTTGACTTTTTAGTCAACTTTGACTTTCGTTGACTTTTCCCGACTCGCCTCGTAATTTTAAAGACC
This sequence comes from Heliosperma pusillum, assembly GCA_022085475.1. Taxonomy (NCBI): domain Eukaryota; kingdom Viridiplantae; phylum Streptophyta; class Magnoliopsida; order Caryophyllales; family Caryophyllaceae; genus Heliosperma; species Heliosperma pusillum. The sequence continues at coordinate 7,914 of JAIUZE010024671.1, read as the reverse complement.
GAAATTATATTTGAAAAATAATAAATTTAATTTATTTTTATTAAGATTTATCGGAATTTATCGTAATTTAATATAATTATTTTGAATTTATTCTGAATTTAAAGAATAACTTTTACGGTTTTAACCGAACGTCATTTAACTATTCCCGGGTCAACTTAAGTCCCGAAACCCGACTTTGACATGAGTCACACGCGCCATGTCACTTTTTTTCCACTCATATTAGATCTTTTAATTAATATGATTAAACTAATAAAAATATCTAAGATATTTGTAACTTTATCGGTCTGTCAATTTAAACTCCGCAAATCGCTTAAAAACAGACCCGATTTCTCACCATTTCACACGTCTCCTTTGTCCTCTCTTTCACCTTGATATTTTCCTTTCTTTTCATTATAATAACATAATATCTTGATATTTAGTTCAATTAACTTAATCGCTAATTATATTTAATCGATTACCGTAATATAATTATTAAACGCGAGTCAATTCCGTAACAACAATTTCAAAATCCGACTTCCTAATTCCTCTATATTTACACGGCCCTCACTCACCACATACTCACTAACAACTTTTCATTTTACAATAAATCAAATTAAGATCAAATTAATCGTTCTTCATCGTTCTTCATTTGTTCTTGAGCGTTCTTCATCCGTTCTTCGTCGTTCTTGAGCAAAATCATCATAAAACCTTCATTTCTTAATTAAATCCGTCCTAACTTATATTTCTAGAACCTCCTCTTCGCTCTCCATCTTCAAGTACGGTTTTATTTCAAATCCGACAAAATCGTTTTCAACATTTAATTATGGAAAATCAAGTTTAAGTTCTAATAATGTTTTTCTTGTCATTTCTTATAGGGGAAGATGTTGAAGACGAGTTTGGTGACTCGTATATTTTAGGAGAAGACTAGAAGACGGGTTTCTTAGTTCTTAGTTCTTATATTTTGGTGCTACTTGATTTTGTGCTAGCTAAGGTAACGATTCCGAGTTACTCGACGAATCAATGTTACATACTTTAGTTAGTGTTTATGATTTACGGTTTTTAATTAGTAACATGATAAGTAATCGTTTTTATCATGTGGTATGAATTTATAAACATGTTGGTGTTCTTGACATATATTTATGATTTCTTCATAATCATGATTTTAATATGCATGATGGTTGAATTGGATGTTAAAATGGTTGTTGATTAATTAAAACATGTTGGAAATAATTTGTGTTTGTTGTTGTGGGAACCGGTTTTGGGGCTGTTTAGGGGGGCGGTTTAGGGGCTGTGAACCGGACCAAACCAGCCGGTCCAGGCCGGTTCAGACCCGGTCTGGGTTGGTCCATGGTGGGTCCGGGTTTTGGTCTTTGGGTTGTGTCGATACTTGGTAGTTATGTTGTTGTTTTGACGGGTTTTAATTATGTTAAAGCATGCGGGAAATAATTAGAAACGGTTTTTAGTAAAGTCGATAAAAAGGCCCAAAACAGCCCAAACCAGCCCGTGGGGCCCAGTCCAGGCCCATGTGTGTCTCGGCCCAAAATCAGCCGTGGGTCCCACCTTGGGACTTGTGACGGTTTTTGAGTTATCGTTATTTTTATCGCGTTTTGTAATAATTAGCAAGTGAGAAATATTAATAAGTAAAATATTTAATTAAAAAGGTTTTTCATAAAATTACTATTTCTCACATGTTAGAAATTATAATACGAGATGGTAGTTTAAATTGATATCCGTTAAGTTAAACGGGTTTTCGTATGATTTTAATAATTCACATGTTAGAAATAGAATGAAATAACATGAAATGAATGTGATATTCTTATGTTCAAGCCTCGAGGGCTAAGACTCTGTTTCTAGCCGGTTTGACCAAACGGGTTTGGTCAAACTAAGATCTAGTCAGCCCCGTTTTGACTGATGACCCGTCGCGGGACTCGGGTCGGGGATTTGTCTTCAAGTAAGGTTGTATTTAATTATGAATTAGCCTTAGTAGATATGAGGCGATATGATATTTGATTATTATTTATATGCAATTAGTCACATGATAGGATGTTTTTCCCGTGACTGTTTAATTATATGGTTGGTGTCGTGTTGACTAAGTACCCATAGAGAATTATGAGTATATGGCGTCTTGACCATTCTAATTCTAAATGAGTATCTTGGACCATGACATTGATAGGCCGTACTATCTTTAACGAGCATATGGAGTTTGCCGCTTGATAGCTTTTGTGTTCCCGGCTTGATGGATCTTCAAGTCGGGGCATGGCTGCCATAGTTTCCACTTTGGGAAATGGAGCCAGCTTTAGTACTAGCCAACCCTTTGATGGATCTTCTTAGGGGTACTCATGTGATTGTATCATGGGTCTTGGATGCGATGGATCTTCGCATTTCTCTAGGTCTGCGCAGTCTAGGTTTAGGGTTGAGTCGTATCTTGGACATGTTATTAGGGTAACCTCTGAGCTAAGATATGTGCTTTGGATCTGGGCCATGTTATTAGTGTAACCGCTGAGCCTAGATGTGTGCTTGGTATTTGGGCCATGTTATCAGGGGTAACCGCTGAGCCTAAATATTTAAGTATATCCTACCTCGTGGTATAGACTCGAGTTACAGAAGTCTTCTATCGACTGTCCTAAGAACTTATGCCTGTTTCTAGACGGATTGGTCTTTCATGTATGATGATTCTATGAGTTTTAGAAGGTGAGATGCAAGCCGGCTAAGATTGATAGAGTTTGGATTCCCGATTGTTAACTGATTCACATGATTCCGTGTTGATTAGGGTTTGAGTGTATCAGGGCCATGTTACATGGTAACCGCTGAGCCAGCATACCAGCTTCCCTACCTCGTGTTATATTTTATTATCGGATTCACATGATAGCTTTCATATGATAGGTTATATGTTAGTTAATTGTTTCATCACATGAAAAGCATATCGTATATGTTAAGGTTTTGTATTTTCCATATACATCTCTTTTATGTTATTCATGTTTTATTAAACTCGACATTTCGTGGCTGGGAGAACTCGGAGTTTCTCCCCACTGACTGTGGCTTCCGTGTTTATATTTAATGCGGTTGGCAGGTTTGTGATGCATACATTGGGTACATTGACGAGCTAGCGAGCGAAGTATTTACCTTGGACCTATATTCGGTTCTTAGATTGTATATCAATACACTCTTTTATTTCCGTATTTTTACGGGAGATATGTCTCCCGTCTTGTAGAATTCTTATGTAAAATATTATTTTCCTTTTGTAATGAACCTTTTTATTTATGACACCCTTCGTTATGTATTTAAATTATTTCTTTCTTTCCGCAAATTTGAGGGTGTCACAGTTGGTATCAGAGCTATTTTTGCTCCCGACGCACGTTTGTGTACCCTTGTATAAATAACTTGACCTTAATAAAATAATAAACTTGTGAGATAGAAGGGTAGGATGGGTAGATTAGGATTTATGTTGTAGTCTCTTTGTGCTTGCTAATTGATAAGTACTAATCTGGGTTTTCTTTTGCAAGATGCCTCCGAGAATTGACAACACGATCTTAGCAGCTCTTACTGTTATTATTCAGAACCAACAAAATCAGCAAAATCAACAGACGAATCCTATTCCTAATCCTCTTCCCGACCGTGAGAGACACGGGAGTTATACGTGGGTTGCTTCACAACTATCTAGGAGTCAAGCCAAAACCTATGATGGTGAAGGGGATCCCGTCAAACTTTCTGAATGGATTCGAGAAATGGAGAAGAACTTTTCTCTTTATGATGTTCTTGAAGCGGATAACGTCCGTCTTGCTTCCCACTTCTTAGTGAAGGAAGCTGATCAGTGGTGGTCACTTACTGGCCCTACTTCTAAGTTAGAACCAGATTTTGGGTGGACTCGTTTCCGTGAACTATTGGAGGCGAGGTTCTACCCGGATGAATTAAGACTGCAGAAACTGAAAGAATTCATGGACTTCAACAAGGAGTTCTCTCAGTTCAGAAGTTCACATCCAAGTTCAACGAGTTGGCTCATTATGCCACTCGGCTTATTTCAAGGGAGGAAGACAAGGCCTTCTTTTATCTAGGAAAGTTTTCTCCTCAGATAAAGGGCAAGATTAGTAGGGGTGCTACTTCTTTTATTTCTATCTACAATGATGCCATATGGGCAGAGAGTTCTATTCAGGAGATTGCCGACGAGGCTCGTTCCTCGTATGTTGCTCCTAATTCTTATGGCAAAAGACCATTATTTCCTTTATCTCGACCTTCCTTTTCTCCCTCTTTTCCAAACAAGAGGAGAAACTTTCAGAGTGGACAAGCAAATCAGAGAAACCGTCCATCCGTTCCGAGCAACAACAACGATCTTAAGGGTCGTATTTGTTTTTGGTGCAAAATGCCTAGGCATCCCGGTATGGGCTGTTTCAACCAGCCAATTGTGTGCTATGCTTGTCAGAAACCGGGACACCAAGCTAATGTATGTCCTGATAGGAAGAAGATAGCTTCTACACCAGCTATTTCTGGGAGACCGAGGGGTCGAATTTTCATCGTGAGCCGCGCTGAGGCCGATGCTCACCCAGACATTGTAACTGGTATGTTTTCAATTTAAGAAATACCGTGTTTAATTTATACGGGAACTTCTTTGTTCTTTAGTTCAATAAGACTATCCGATAAATTACCTCTCAAAGCTTCAGTTGGAGAAAGTACTCCTATATCTTTACCGTCCGGAGAGGTGTTTTCATGCTCTTATCTTTATTCGGACATTCCTATATCAATAAACGGATCTACTTTTCCGGCTAATATCTTTCTTTCTTCCCTCTTTCTATTCGATTTATTCTTTCGAATATTTCGTTCCTTCTATCGAGTATCATCTCTTATAGATAAAGTATTAGAAGCTTTAGTTAGAAATTTTAAGCGTAAATAGTAGAGTTATTACCTTTACTATAAAATTTTTGAACTAAAAGTTTTGGAGATGTTTTATGATTTCAAGTATTTTACCGTCAAGGAGTGTTGAGACTCGTTATTGGAGACGTTCGATAACTAGTTTTCTCATTTATTGATGCGAAAATGTATTGTTTTGAGTCTTTGATTTGGGACGTTGATGTTCTTAACTATAGACGAGAATCTTCCGTTCCATTGATAAGACCCTATATTTTTAATACAAGTAGATTTTTAACAGTTTTGAAATAGACCTACATATATGTTACTTTCCTTCTTCTAAGTTTCGAGGACGAAACTTTTTAAAAGGAGGGGTGATTGTAACAACCCGAAAATTACCCAATTTTTCTAGTAAAAATATTTACTAACACTTTTCAGCAGACTTAAGTTTTTAAAATAGAATTTATTGTTTCGAGTCGTATTTTGAAATTCCGCGTTCGTATTTGGAATTCTGAGAGATTTCATGAAAAGACCGTTTTTAGTCATCTTTGACTTTTCCTGACTTTTAAGTCGTCATTAACTTTTCTTGACTTTTAAGTCATCTTTGACTTTTCTCGACTTTTAAGTCGACTTTGACTTTTTAATTTAGTATCTTGACTTTTCTTACGTTTAGTCCAACTTTGACTTTCGTTGACTTTTCCCGACCGCCCGTAAATTTTAAAGACCGAAATTTATTTGAAAAATCCAAATTTAATTTATTTGTTATTAAGTTATCATAATTATCGTATTTAATATAATTATTTGCATTTAATTCTGAATTTAAAGAAATAACTTTTATTTTAAACGGTTTTAACCGAACGTCATTTAACTATTCCCGGGTCAACTTAAGTCCCGAAACCCGACTTTGACATGAGTCATACGCCCCATGTCACTTTTTTTCCACTCATATTAGATCTTTTAATTAATATGATTAAACTAATAAAAATATCTAAGATATTTGTCACTTTATCGGTCTGTCAACTTAAATTCCGCAATCGCTTAAAAACAGACCCGATTTCTCTTCTTTTCTCACGTCTCTTTCTCCTCTCTTAAAGCTTGATATTTTCCTTCTTTTCATTAGAATAACATAATATCTTTATTTTATTTCATTAACTTTAATATCGCTAATTATATTAAATCGATTACCGTAAAAATTATTAAAACCGGTCTAGTCAATAATTCCGTAACAAAAAATTTCAAATCCGACTTCCTAATTCCTCTATATTTACACGGCCCTCACTCACCACATACTCACTAACAACTTTTCATTTTACAATAAATCAAATTAAGATCAAATTTATCGTTCTTCATCGTTCTTCATTTGTTCTTGAGCGTTCTTCATCCGTTCTTCGTCGTTCTTGAGCAAAATCATCATAAAACCTTCATTTCTTAATTAAGTCCGTCCTAACTTATATTTCTAGAACCTTCTCTTCGCTCTCCATCTTCAAGTACGGTTTTATTTCAAATCCGACAAAATCTTTTTCAACATTTAATTATGGAAAATCAAGTTTAAGTTCTAATAATGTTTTTCTTGTCATTTCTTATAGGGGAAGATGTTGAAGACGAGTTTGGTGACTCGTATATTTTAGGAGAAGACTAGAAGACGTGTTTCTTAGTTCTTAGTTCTTATATTTTGGTGCTACTTGATTTTGTGCTAGCTAAGGTAACGATTCCGAGTTACTCGACGAATCAATGTTACATACTTTAGTTAGTGTTTATGATTTACGGTTTTTAATTAGTAACATGATAAATAATCGTTTTTATCATGTGGTATGAATTTATAAACATGTTGGTGTTCTTGACATATATTTATGATTTCTTCATAATCATGATTTTAATATGCATGATGGTTGAATTGGATGTTAAAATGGTTGTTGATTAATTAAAACATGTTGGAAATAACTTGTGTTTGTTGTTGTGGGAACCGGTTTTGGGGCTGTTTAGGGGGGCGGTTTAGGGGCTGTGAACCGGACCAAACCAGCCGGTCCAGGCCGGTTCAGACCCGGTCTGGGTTGGTCCATGGTGGGTCCGGGTTTTGGTCTTTGGGTTGTGTCGCTACTTGGTAGTTATGTTGTTGTTTTGACGGGTTTTAATTATGTTAAAGCATGCGGGAAATAATTAGAAACGGTTTTTAGTAAAGTCGATAAAAGGCCCAAAACAGCCCAAACCAGCCCGTGGGGCCCAGTCCAGGCCCATGTGTGTCTCGGCCCAAAATCAGCCGTGGGTCCCACCTTGGGACTTGTGACGGTTTTTGAGTTATCGTTATTTTTATCGCGTTTTGTAATAATTAGCAAGTGATAAATATTAATAAGTAAAATATTTAATTAAAAAGGTTTTTCATAAAATTACTATTTCTCACATGTTAGAAATTATAATACGAGATGGTAGTTTAAATTGATATCCGTTAAGTTAAACGGGTTTTCGTCTGATTTTAATAATTCACATGTTAGAAATAGAATGAAATAACATGAAATGAATGTGATATTCTTATGTTCAAGCCTCGAGGGCTAAGACTCTGTTTCTAGCCGGTTTGACCAAACGGGTTTGGTCAAACTAAGATCTAGTCAGCCCCGGTTACTGATGACCCGTCGCGGGACTCGGGTCGGGGATCTGTCTTCAGGTAAGGTTTTATTTTAATGAATTAATGAATGAGCCTTAGTAGATATGAGGCGATATGTATTTTGAAATATGATTTATATGCAATTTTAGTCACATGATAGGATGTTTTTTTCCGTGACTGTTTAATTATATGGTTGGTGTCGTGTTGACTAATTACCCATAGAGAATTATGAGTATATGGCGTCTTGACCATTCTAATTCTAAATGAGTATCTTGGACCATGACATTGATAGGCCCGTACTATCTTTAACGAGCATATGGAGTTTGTCGCTTAATAGCTTTTGTGTTCCCGGCTTGATGGATCTTCAAGTCGGGGCATGGCTGCCATGGTTTCCACTTTGGGAAATGGAGTCAGCTTTAGTACTAGCCAACCCCTTTGATGGGTCTTCTTAGGGTGTACTCATGTGATTGTATCATGGGTCTTGGATGCAATGATCT
>JAIUZE010024669.1:0-12874 GCA_022085475.1 Heliosperma pusillum | reverse complement strand
CTAACCCCCTCATTATATCATCAGCATCCTTGAAATCCCTCCATTCAAACTCTCCTGATATCAGTATGTGTTGTCTTAATCGGAAGGTTACACATACCCATTCTCGGATGAACAAGAAAAGCAAGTATGTATTGCGACCAACATGTTAAGCTGAGTTTTTCTACGGCTGCAATTGTAAACTTATCTGGCCGAGTAAATCCACATAAACTACCATCTATGGATAGAGTAGTTTAACTAGTCTAATTTGATGGTAACCTATGAGAGTACTTTAACAGCTGACACATCAGATGATTGATGAGGTACTTACATCCATTATTACCACTAGGGTATTCCTGGTTCTCTTTGATTGTACCTAGATTTAAATTGTTCTCTAAACCATATAACAGAATTTTCTTTATCTAGAACACACATCAATATTCATTATATAAAAAAAAATAATTTCCAACAGAACGTGTGGGCTATGTGAAAAAGCAGACTACCAGATAATACAAATTATTTCCTCAAAAGTTGAGTAAAGTCCTCAAAGATGAACTAGACTCAGCTTTAGTTCTCTTGTTTTTTTTCATATACTCCCTCCGATTCTCAAGAATCACCCCATTTCCCTTATTTGACGTACTCTATTGAACTGCTTCCTTTTCTCTGTGGTCCATCTGTCAATGGGTGAAAAGACACATTTACTCTTAAAAATCAATTATTATACTCAAAAATATGTTACACATATTTCCTACCCAACCCACTTAGGCCTTATAATTTCCAGCTTAATTTCAGCTCACATCAGTTCAGCTTAGCTTCACTCACTTAGTTCAGTATAGTTCAGTTTCAGTTCAGCTTCATTTAGTTTAGTATAGTTGATACGAATGTTTATAAAAAAAATTAGCGAAAGAGTGTTGTGAAGTCTCAAACCGTGTATCTCATTGATATGACGGAACGAGTGTTTGGGATATTTGACAGGAAATCAGTCGAGACTTTCATAAGCAGCCGAGGCAACCTACCTTGCCACCAACTAAAAGAGCTTACATAAGCAGCCGAGGCATATCCACTGACATCTCATGTAGACTTTCATTCCTAATTCTCCATACATGATGATATAACCCTGTAATGACAGCAAAGAGAATGCTGCGTCTTCCATTACTTCGCATGCTGTTCCTCTCACTCCATTGCCAGGTCTGCTCAGAAGGAATGCTAAGCTTCAGTCTGACATTCAGATTACTGATGCATTCAGAGCTATAAGGACAAGAGATAAACAAGTGATCCCTTGTCTTAGAAGACCTGCCACAAATACAACATAAATCCTTACTACAAATCCCTTTTCTATTGCAGCCTGAACTTTACATTTTGTCTTTTTATCATAGCTAACCAGCCTATGTGACAATGCTTTGGTGTATGAAGTTTGTTCACACCACTTGAGCCCATCTACACTCCTCCAAATCTCCTATAAGCCAATAATACCCTAATATTGATTTTCTTCAAAAAAAAACTTTGCATATTGGATTTCCTTATTACCAATTATTGTATGTATTAATAAATTATTTCCTAGTGTTTTACACCCAAATTAAACCACATGTTCATTAAAGTTCCTCGTTCTCTGAAGTACGATTATTCTGAAACTACGAACACAAAACAAACAACATCAGAGCCTTAATCCGAAAATGATTTGGGGTTGGCTGACATGAAACATCCTTTAGAACAATCCAAGGAAAAGTGCAAAGCAAATATAGAGTGAAACATAATACAAAAGTAAAGTTAAACTTATAGGTCAGAAAGTCAAAGCTCTGACTTCTTTATAAAAACTTATAGTTAAAATCTAAAATACAATTTAAAACTATGTTTGAAAATCAAAGTAAAAGTTAGTGTTACGGAAAATCTTAAAAGTAAACCAAGTATTCTTATAAGAAATTTTTAGCTAAAACTTTAAATAAATCCGAAAATAAATCAAATAATCTTTTTTAAAAAGATAAAAAATAAAATTCAGTAGAAACACTATATATTTCAGATAAGAACGGATACTAAAAATCCACATGTATCATTTCCCTCCATTGTAGCCTTTCCATCACCATACTCTCTTCGAGCCCAAGAAATTTCATATCATGTTTATCACTCTCAAACAAGTCTGTTTTGGTCCTCCCTCTACCCCTAACAACCTTCTATGTTCCCCACGTCTCGAGCCTCCTAACTACTGCGTCCATGGGTCTCCTTCTCACATGGCCAACCCATCTTGGTCGGTTTTCCATCATCTTGTCCTCTATTGGCGCAACTTTTACTTTCTCCCTAATCAGCTCATTTCTTAGTTAGTCGATCTTTTCTTGTATGCCCGCACATCCACCTAACATACGCATCTCCGCCACACTCATCTTTTTTTAACGTGACAGTGTTTCACGGCCAAACACTCGGAGCGGTAATGTAATGTGGGTCTTAATTGTTGTATGATAGAATTTACCTTTAGCCTATGGGGAATAAAAGTAGATAAAAATAACACGATAACGAAAATTAAATTAACAAAAAAAAAAGGCAAATTAATGGAATAATGGATAGAGCAAACAAGCTCAATGAGAGGAATATAGAAGAGAAAATAAGAATAAGTAAAAGAGCTTAAATTAGAGGAACAAAAGAAGGAATTGGAAAATGGGGGGGGGGGGACTAATAAGGAATAAATAAGAGAAAGAAATAAAATCAAGTAGAGAGAGAAAGTAAAAGTAATGAAAATAGGAGTGAAAGATAAATAAAAGAGATGAAGAAGGGAAAATAATATCTGGAGAAAATGAGGCAACTTATAAAAATATAAATAAATAAATAAAATCTAGTAGAAAATTAGGTCTTTGGTAGTGTTTTGCAAAACTGAATTCAAGGTTAGATTATGGTGAGTCAATGGCAGGGTGTCAACCAAAAGTAGCCGAAATCATTTACTAGCTTCTATGGTTCTATCCTGTTTAATTTCTATTCAATTTATTCTTATTAAAATAGTGCTTCAAAAACAATTACCTATCCGTAGTGACATACTCCGAATTCATCAACATGCCATTTTTCTAAGAAATAAAATTTGTGGTCTGCCGCTCTGGTGGAGGTTAGTAACAAATGTGAACATATTGAATCTTAGTAAGTGAATGACACAAATTAAAGAAGTTTAAGATACTTGGGCAAACTTAGCTACATAAAGCAGAAGTACATTGTTGTAACTTCCGGTGTCATATGGGATGACAATGACAGCTAAGTTGAGGGTAAGTTGAGGGTCATCAGTCATCGTTCATCGGTGATAGCCATCGCACATCACTCATCAAAGGTACTTGCTTATCATACATTGATTAAAACCCCAAACAAAGATTTCAAGAGAGGAACGATTGTGCATTAATGCTGAGGAAGAAAGAGAAATGGAAATATAATAAAAGAGGATAATAACTACCTCAATAACATGCTTTCATCAAGAAGATCTGGACGATATCTGAGTTTCAGATATGCCTTTCTTCCTTTTCACACTGCACAATAGAATTTCTTTCATGTTTTTCATCATTGGGTCCACAAGCTCACAACACTTGTCACAAATGAAACAGAAATTGTAGCATAGCATCCATTCAATAGAAGAAATATCCATCACAACATAACATAAACTGATGAACTAATTTCTTTTACTTCTGTAGTTTCTGAAATTTGTCATTGTGTGTGCAGGTTACATTCCAGAGGCAGTATTATCTGTCTTCTCATTACTGGTACGCTATTATGTATTGTACTGGTGAGAAGTTATCGGATCAGTTCAATGAGGTACTGACGTTTCACTACCTAGTCCAAGGTACCTGAATTTTTCAGAACATTAAAATCATACAATCTGCTTCAGTCAAAGGAAATGAGATAATTGCATAGTTTAAATCAAACATACAATTGAGATAAACCCGGCAATTCGCAAGTTATTGAAATTTGCAAGCAATCTATGCTTGGCTTTAAAATCAACAAACAGGAAACTGACAACCTTGTACCTCATCAACATTTCAGTAAAGCACCAATCTAATAAAGATAAATTTATCAAATTAACAGAGAATATTATTCCTGCTTCCAAATTCCCAATGGAGCCAAAGACTCAATACTCTTTGGGTTATGAATTATGATGGAATAAATCAAAAGGGCTCACTGATGTGGCTACGTTTCTTTCTCTTGTAGCGGTCCTTCGATGTTGTTCTCAATGCTATTTCATCTTGGGTCATTTGGAAACAGCCCCTTTGTATTGTTAACACAAGGATAAGGGGTAAGGTTGCGAAATGCCGACCCCCCCCCCCCCCTCCAACAACAGTCACACACACACTAACCCGTAATCTGCGGGAGCCATAGAGGCAGTTGGGTAATGTATTTTTTTTAGTAGAGGATATATTTCCGCTCATTGTTACAATTCTTGCATGAGATTAAGAGTAACTTCTGTCTTTTGAGAACTCCAACAATAATTCTCACACCCATGAAGCCAAAGCTGAACATTGGGCTGTCTCACTCATTGAGATAGATCCATGCAAGAATCTAAAAACTCATATTATGAAAAAAGATGTTCGAGCTCCTTATGCGAACAAATTGAACAATAGTTATTTTGTCAGTGACCAAGCCTTATGCACTGGCTGTATTTATGTGAAGTGCTTCACTTGAAGGATCTGATTATTGCTAATTCGGTATAGGAGATACCCTACAGAGTCACAAGCAGTAAACAGTGTAATGGTTTTAAAATTTAAATCAAGGACGCCAATAAGTGAAGGAGTTAGGAATCCAAGTTAGCTGGTAGAACATAAATTGAAATACTTTTTAGGGAGATGGGAGTTAGTAATGTAATATGGCAATAAAGGAAAAGATCAAAAATGGAAACTACAAAATTTGTAGTTAACATTGCTTAGCGAGGCCGCCCCCTCCCTCACTCCACCGCTGATAACAAAAGAATATGTAGAAAATGTCACTAAGGTGTCCACAACGCAACAAATTAAGCCTCAGTTATTATCAAGTGTAAATCATACTCCTCCGTGACTTCGTCTCAATTACGTGTTTGCCTTTTTATTCTTTGTGAGGGGTTTTTTAATCACAGGTGAACAAAGGATTCGCACCGAGGAATACTAGATAGCCACCCAATTACTTCCAAAGTCATAACATGAACATCTAAAAAACTACATGAGCTGACGATAATCGGTGATCAAACAAGTGTATCAAATTGTCAATATATATCTGAATAACTCCATGCTGATACATTATAGGAAACATTCAATCAGATGAAATTGCACAAGATTGAAGCGTCATATCCCACATTAAATCAATTAAGCCATGCAGAAATAAACCATGTTCTAAAAATAACATATAATTAAAGCATACAGAAATAAATAGATATTTACCATTAAAGGCAACAACTAATTCGAAAAATCTCAGCTCTAATTGCAGATCCCTCAGAAAATAGAAAATTGTACAGGAGCTGAACTGTAAAGTCGGAATTGGGACACAAATCGAAAGGAAGTCCATAATTGGAGGTTTGGTTACCAAATCAAATGGGAGAAAACAGAAATAAAATTAGGGTTCCGGAAGGGATTAGCTAAGATTTTTTGAAATACGGTGGCAGTTAAAATTATGGAGTACAAATGTGAGTAAGGACTGAGAAAGCCATAAACGTGGGTGTATAACGGCAGCGCGCCAAATATCGTGATGAGATATACCTTGCGTCAACTCGGGTCGGGTCCAGATCATTATTTTCGGGTTTATAAGAACTCGGACTAAATTGGGAAGCCTCTTTTAGCGATAATGTTCACTTTGCAACAATAAACATTCGGGATAGGTGATATTGTTCGGGACAATCTCGGGTTCTAAGTTCAGGGGTCAGGGACAAGTACAGTTAGGGATGGCAGTGGGTTGAAGACCCGACTCAAACCCTTCGGGTCGAACTCTGATGGGTCTGGGTCTGGGTCTGGGTCTGAATTTTTTAGACCCACTCAGATATTGGTCGGGTATGGGTCTTAGATAAATATGCCGGGTCCGGGTATGGGTCTGATTTATGGGACCGGAGCCGACCCGTAGATCCGTATAATTTTTTTTTAGAAAAGAAAAAAAAGCTTTTAATGTAACAACACACAGCCGCTCCTACTGATTTCTTTCATTTCCAAATCAAAACCAAACACTTAAATCAACTCTAAACTCACATTGATTCAACTCCAAAACCGCATCTAGACAGCAAGTCACTACTCATCATCTCCTCATACATTTTCTCTCGTTTTTCTGTGTTGTTTTTTCATCTTTTTCCATTCTCATATCCTCAATCCTCTTTTCCTATGACTATGTATGTCTCTCTTTATTAATTGACCTTTTTGTTCCTCTTTTTCTTATTACTGGAGATATAAGAGTTGGGCAAGGTACAATACTTCATATTGAATTAATTGATGATTAGGAATCAAAGAAAAAGTTGATTAATAAGAGAAATAGAGGTAAAAGATCTGATCTTTATGAGAATAATTCATATGGTACGTGATTATGAAGTTTAAGCTAGGTAAGTGATGGTGTAACCATTGAAGATGCGGCTGGATATGGTTATCGTGGTGTTGATTAAGATTATTGTCAAGGTTTAATGTAGAGATTTTAATCAATGGAAGGATTAGTGCCTTGGCTATGTGTGTTTGGAGTTTGAAGCTAATTATGGCAGTGCTATCTTGCCATCTTGGGTGTTTGTATGTCTTTGATTTTTGGAGCAAAAAAAATGGAACTCTGACGCAATGAAGCCCCCCTGCCAGTATAGTGTACTGTGTGTACAACCTTCCAAATTACAAAAAAACGCATCATCTACTGTAGACCCGACCCAGACCTGGAACCGTTGCGTATGGGTATGGCTCTGATAATTTTGGACCCTATAAGGTTTGGGTCGGGTCCGGGTCCAAAGAATGGGGGCACGGGTCCGGGTTCGGGTCGTACTGGACCCGACCCATACCCCACCCGTTGGCATCCCTAGGTACAGGTCGGGTTATCGGGTAAGGTCTACGGGTTGGCTCAGTTTTGCCAGGTCCAGCATAACACACATCTTATTACCTCACTATTAGTTTTAAACTCGTGCAAAACTATGGAGGATTGATACTTACAATTGGAATAAATGCATAGATATTGATGATAAACTTCCACAAGATTATAATTTAAAATACTACTACTCTGTAATCGAATTATGAGCAAAAAAACATATATTCATGAAAAAAAAAAGTCATCATAAAGTTTTAGTGTCTTGGAAATGCGTAAACATCACACAGCAAATTCGAACAAAAATTTTAGTATTTCAAAGTTTGACAGCAATCGGGATCAACGGAAAATAAACATATGTATCTCATATTAAATAGTTTTGAAATAATGGGCAATGAAAAATTATGACTACCTCCTACCAGCTCCAAACTACCTCTTCCTTATTTGGACAAAGATTAAGGAAAAATATTAGTGGGTTGTAGTCTTTTAATCAAGTTTGAATCTTTAGAGATTCGATTTATTCATATCAAATCTCTAGATTCATCGTTGATAGAATTGTAGTGTAATTAATATGTTAAATCACTTTCACTCGAGTCATAGATCGATAATAAACCATAAATACACAAATGAACATTAACTGATTTCGATTCTGGCTTCATGGCCAGAACCCAACTCAAGAACAGACGCAATAGGTGTTGCGCCTCTTCCAAAGGACGCAACTGCTGCTGCGCTTGTTCTGGGCTGGTTTATATCTCTGAACTTCCATTATCGTTGCGACGTTGCTTTAGTTATATATTTAATCGATTATTAACTCTAAATATCACTGCTAATCCGTCTTTTATTTAATTTTTCAAAATCTTTTCTTTTCTTCAAATCTCCGTTTTGAGTACATTTCTAACGTAGATCATGTAATCAGTTGTAATTTCGTATAAGTCATTGTAATTGTACAAATTCCTTCTGTGCTTTTCTCTTATGTATAATCAATTCTAAATCTTAATTCGACATAATTGAATGCTAATTACATGTCCACCAACATAGTCTAATTCACATGCTAGGATCAAAACGTTGGATGTTGCATTGAATGCATACAATCGATAACATATCAAATACGAACGATTTCCCTAATCATTAGTAGAGGCCGCTATCGAGGCGGGGGGATTATGTGTTCGATTAAAGAGCTTCCTAATACTTATCATCACCCCTTACTCCATATCCCTGTGAACATCCTTGTTCATTGGCATCCACGAGAATCATTCGAGACATAGAATGCTAAGGGTAACGAGTTCTTAGTCTTCACGTCATTACTTTGTGTCTTGACATGGCATGAAGTATTCAAACGTTTCCAATTTCCCATAAAAATTGGTGGCGACTCCACAAATGCGTATCACTACGCTTGTTCCGGTTCGTGGTCCCGCCGTGTACCATACTAAGGTATAGTTATTGGATGATGAACCATTCGTATAAGGAGGATGAGTAAGCGAGGAGTATCAGACTTTTGGTCCAACCAACAAAGACTAACGTGTTTTAACCACCAAATTTTGGTTGTAACTATCTATTGGTTGTTTAGTGTGGTATATTTAATTGTATGTGAGTTTGTTAAGGTTGGATGGGTAGTATGTATAAATAACTTCGGTTAGTATAAATGTTTAAAACTTGTTGTAAGAAAATTCTATATAGACGTGTAGCAAATAAATGTAATCAAACTTGAATATTAACATATGTTAATGATTATTTCTCAAATTAAAAGTAAGAAAAACATTAAAATAAATATACATTTAAAATTGGGTGGAAGGAAGTAATTTTAAATTGAAGTTAGAAGAAAATTTATGATCATCATGTACATTTAATGGAGAAGTCACAAAACATTTAATATTAATGTTACAATAATGGAGATGATATGCTATAGGAGCTAGTAATTAATATTCAGAATAGTGGGGTGAAGAATGGAAAGTTTAATTATGTTAGTTATAGATTTTGGTATGTATAGGGAAGATGATACACTTATACAATGTGTATGTCATTTTCCATACACCCCCAATCGTATAATGACACGTGGATTTTAATTTTTCATTTAATTTATTTAACTAAGGTTAATCTAGTAATTACGTTATTAGTGATTATTAATTTCCTTAATTCAAGTAGTTATTTTAAGAAATTAGCTTAAATCTAGGACTTCTACAGATTCTAATTTTCAAAAAAAGGAAACAAATAATGTCAATATACTTGTTAAATATTCCGTTTTTAAAATTGTTATTATATTAATGTAATATGTTCATGATTTTTGAAACTAAAATAGGAAGTTTTATTATTTTGTTATTGGTTATACGTCATATTCAAAATTAATATATTATATTTAATAATTGAAATTAATTTAATAAGTTACATTTTTTTATCTAATTATACGGAGTATTTAATTTTGAATTTTTATCTTATATTCAATTTTTGTTTTAGATATAACCTAAAATATCAATGTTATATGAAAAAATTATATAAAACAAAAAAAATGACTAAAACTATACGCACAATTAATTAAAACTAAAATTTTCATACGATAAAAATTTTATACGAAAATAATCAAACTATATAAATTTTTTTAACTAAAAACGAAAAATAAATTATATGGTAGAAATCGATTATATATCTATAAATGAAACTGAAAACCAAAAAATAACCAAAGTAGATAAGTTAAAAACTGGAAAAAAATAATTAAAGTATATAAATGAAATTAAAAACGAAAAATAATCAAATTGTATAAATGACTGAATAAAATAAAATAATCATAACTTCCTTACTTGAATTAAGGAAACTAATAACTATCCTTAGTCAAATGACTAATTTACCCTTAATCAAAATAATTAATTAAAAAATAATAAATCCACATGTCATAATATGGTTAGTTGTGTATGAAAAAGTCATACACATTGTATATGTGTAGCCTTTTTGGTATGTATAGCTTAGCATTGTGATCAGATTATTAAGTTGTAACAAAAAGTGTTACACTGGATATTGCAATAAGGACAAAGAATGTGAATTGTTTTAAGGGTTGAAAGATAATTAGAATTAGAATTTATATTGAAAATTTTGAAAGTGTTAAAAGCTAAACTGTTGTAAAAACTAATAGTGATCTAATTAATTTTTTTTTTTAAAAAAAAGTTAATGCATGGTAGAATGGAATTTGTAATTAATTTACTGTAAAGATAAGATAATTGTTGTTATTCATAAATGAATAATTTGATTATGAACAATGACCAGATATTCGGAACATATCTATACTATATATTAAATCCTGAAACCAAGGGATTTCCATGTAGTTAAATAAAGTTTTACAAATTAATTATATTATATAGTTTTTAATCGATAGCGCTGTGTGATAGACCTAATCAAGGGATTTCAATGTAAATATTATATAATTTTAGTTGAAATATAAATTTAGAAAATACCAAAATAGGGTGATTTTCTTTAAAATAAACATGCCCCAGTTATGGTATTAATTAGCAGCATAGAATATACATTAAATTAAAGTTTATAATTATTTAACTTACACAAAATATTTTGGAAAATATTAAAAGGTAAATAAATCAAGCTAGGTTTCCAAAATATATAATATTGCATAATTCTTTTAAAATTATTTAACATATATGTAATATATTTATATAAATATATGAGCCTCTTAAAATTGCATGTGTACTCAAATTGCATGTTTAATCATCAGCTAATCAAATTATAGTAATTACTCAGTTCAATAGTCAATGTAACAATATTAGAACCGAAAGTAATGAAAATAATAGAACAACAACGAGAGTAGTGAAATTTTCAATATTAATTCGGCATTAGTGAAAGTATCAATTATTACGGTGGGAGTAGTGAAACTAACAATAATTACGACGGGAGTAGTGAAAGTAACAGTAGTAACAACGAATGTAATAAAAGAAACAATACTAACAATAAAAAAAATATACATGAACGATTAGCCGACCAATTGATTAAAATAAAATATTAATAGTTGAAGTAATGAATTGTTTTAAGATAAGTCATAAGAAATATATTGAAATATATTGATGATAAATTTATGAGTTATACAACTTTAAAGAATATTTAATTAAAATAAATTTTAATGATAAATATAGGTAGCCCGGGCGGAGCCGGGCACCAATACTAGTTCAAATGTTTAAAGTGAGAAATTGTTGAAATAACGATTCTCATAGACGAGACGGTATTGGCCTACTTGTCTCTTGGGTGAGTACGTTTGATGATATCGAATATGATTATGTCAGATTACACTGTTATTTTGAAATCAAACCAATTTTCTAGAGTGCTTTGCCTTATCCCAATTGTTGTCATTCTACCTTTAGGATTCTACTCTTTACCTTTCACTCATTGGATCCAGGTGTTTTCCCCTGATTTCGACGTTTCGATAACTGCTTCACGTATTACGAAAATTTCTAACTACTTCAATTTCGTCTTTCGTGTATTTTCAAAATTTTATTATGTATATAAAATTTGTATGTACCTTTACCAAAATAAATTGAAAATGAACTTCTATTTTATTTTTCTTTACTTTTGTGTCGTTAGTAGGATGTTAAGGCTTGTTATTGGAGACGTCTAATAACCCGTTAAGCACCTACTAACGCATGATCTGAGTACGTCTTTGAGTTGGATTGAATTCTTGTTCGCGACGGGAATTCAGGTGTTCCCTTATATATGACACTTACGACTTTTTATTCATTTCAAACATGTGCTTAAAAGACTTTTGTTCAACTAAATTCTTATAACTTTCTTGAGTTTTGGGAAAGCAAAGTTTTAACTTTTCCATTTTCTATTTTCAAGTTTCGGGACGAAACTTATTTTAAGGAGGGTAGAATGTAATATCCCGGAAAAAAATTAGTATTAAATGTATGGGGTACTAATAGAATACAACGAGTACATATTATAATATTTACTGGTAAAACGAGCTCGATTAGAAAGGCGACTTTGATCTAACGGCTCCGAGGCATGACTAACCCAAATAGACCCGAAAAATATTATTTGTCATGAATTGTTTTTACTAGCAAATTTTTATGACGTTATTTGTCAAAATATATAATAAATTAATACTACTAAATTTCAGTTACGAGTAATTTGGCCCGGAATATACTAAATTGCTAAGATATGGGATTTTAACCCGGCTAATTTAAAGTTATGGTGAATTGTTGGCTTTCATCTATGTAATTAGACTATCTTAAGTTATCTAGTAAGTAGTAACAATATACTATCTAGATAAGTATATAATGTCAAGTATACTTAGCTTTTAAGTTTCATATAGTAGATAGTAGTAAACTTGAAATTGAGTTTATAAACACACACTCGATCACCACGTAGCATAGGATATGCTTGTATCATGTAAGCCGTCTTTGTTGCCTATAAATAGCCAGCCATTTAGCTAGATCAAATATACATCCTACTTCGTAATTTATTATGTAATACTACAAATTACAATGATAAAACTATGAGTATTATAATAATATTTTAGCTAAGATGTTTTAACGCAATTATAGTTAAAGTTTTAGCTTTCTTAATAACTATGAAAGAAGTAGTAGAATACAACTTGAACACTAACTTATTAAGCCGACTTCATATTTTGTCTATAAAAGGCCATCTCTCATTCACGTATCTCACGTAAAAAAGAAGGTTTTTTTTTGTCAAACACAACCTTTAAAAAACTTTTTCTTCCAAACACCACCTTTAAAAAAAGAAATTGTCAAACACAACCTTTAAAAAGATTTTTTTTTGCCAAACACAACATTTTGGGCGAGGACTAAACATTTTGATCATAGTTTGACAGCTTGCAATGACGTGATTTTCCGTTGATGTTTGAGATAGCGAATGAGGTCGATTTGAAGTGTTCTTGGACTCGTTGGAAAGGTGGGAGTATAGGCTTTCTAGGGGTTATCAACAC
>JAIUZE010024668.1:0-41673 GCA_022085475.1 Heliosperma pusillum | reverse complement strand
ATCATACAAAAATCATAATTATGAAGAATCATCCAAATTCATCAAGAACCACCAACATGTTATAAATTCATAAAACACCATAATAACTACTACTTAACATGTTACTAACTAAAAATCATAAAATCATAATGATATGAACACAAACTAAAGATGAACTAAAACTAAAGAAAACCAAAGCTATGTAACATATATCCGTCGAGTAACTGTGAATCGTTACCTTAGCTAGAAAAATCAATTAGCACCAAAATAAGAAGTATAAACTAAGAAACCCGTCTTCTAATCTTCCCCTAATATATACGAGTCACCAAACTCGTCTTCAAAATCTTCCCCTATAAGAAATGACAAGAAAAACATTATTAGAAGAAAAAAATACATTTTCCATAATTAAAGTGTTGAAAACGATTTTGTCGGAATTGGAAATAAAACGTACTTGAAGATGGAGAGCGAAGAGGAGATCCTAGAAATATAAGTTAGGACGGATTTAATTAAGAAATGAAGATTTTATGAAGGTTTTGCTCAAGAACGATGAAGAACAAATGAAGAACACGAAGAACGAATGAAGAACGATAAAGAACGATTAATTTGATCTTAATTTGATTGATTGTAAAAATGAAAAGTTGTTGGTGAGTTATGTTGGGTGAGGGAGCCGTGTATTATAGAGGAAATATGGAGTCGGATTTTGAAATTGTTGTTACGGAATTAACTCGCGTTAAATAATTATATTACGGTAATTGATTAAATATTACTTAATTAAATTAAATATCTAGATATTATGTTATATTAATGAAAAGAAATGAAAATATCAAGCCTATTAGAAGAGGAAAGAGCCGTGTGATGTTGGGTGATATCGGGTCTGATTTTGAGCGATTTGCGTAATTTTCGTTAACTGATCGATAAATAATTAATATCTAGATATTTTGATTTAGTTAATCAAAAGAATTAAACTATCTCATGTGAGTGGAAAACGATGACACGGGCGCGTGACTCATGCCAAAGTCGAGTTTCGATTTTGTTGCACGCATTACGATGCGTCGGGAATAGTTAAATGACGTTCGGTAAAAACCGTAAAGTTATTCTTTAAATTCCGAATAAATTCAAAATAATTATATTAAATTATGATAAATCTTAATAAATCTAAATAAAAATAAATCAAAAATATTATTTTTTTAAATAAAATTTCGGTCTTCAAACTTATGAGGCGAGTCGGGAAAAAGTCAACGGAAGTCAAAGTTGACTGAAAGTCGAGAAAAGTCAAAGATGACTTAAAAGTCAAGAAAAGTTTAAGACGACTTAAAAGTCAAGAAAAGTCAATGACGACTTTTAAAAAGTCAAGCAAAGTCAAAGACGACTTAAAAAGTCAAGAAAAGTACAAAGATGACTAAAAACGGTATTATTGAAATCCTCAGAAATTTCCAAATACGAACGCGGAATTTCAAAATAAGACTCCGAACAAAAATTCCTATTTTAAAAACTTAAGTTCTACTGAAAAGTGTTAGTAAATATTTTTACTAGAAAAATCGGGTACTTTTCGGGTTGTTACATCTTTAGTTGCCTCCGGATTGCATCGATATGCCGCCTTGTTAGGTAGTTGTGCACCTGGAAAAAGGTCAACTTGATGCTCTATGCCTCGAATTGGAGGTAAACCAGCTGGAAGATCGTTTGGAAACACGTCTTCATATTCTTGGATTAACGCTTTGACGTTTGGATTGAGAGTGGTATTCAATTCGGTCTCACCTATGACACTCTCTTTGGAAACAAGTGCATAGATTCGCTCTCCCTTTTCAATTGCTTGTTCCATTTCTCGAGCATTTGCAAGAACTGTAAGACTTGGCTTCTTTGCTTTAGCTAGGGAGGTAGAACGTATCTCTTCGGGTGTCATTGGCTTCAAAATAATCTTCTTTCCATTAATGAATAATATATATTCATTAGTGCGCCCTTTGTGAGTGACATCTCGATCAAACTGCCATGGTCGTCCTAGGAGGACATGGCAAGCATCCATGGGCACAACATCGCACACAATCTCATCTTGATATGGACCCATTGCAAAAATTACTTTGGTTTGTTGATTAACCTTTATGGAACTCCCATCATCAAGCCAATGCAATTGGTATGGCTTTGGGTGGGGTGTGGTTGTCAATGCTAACTTTTTCACCATTTCACTTGAGGCCACGTTGGTGCAACTTCCACCATCAATTATGACATTACACCATTTGTCTCGAACTAGACATTTGGTGTGAAATATTTGGTCACGTTGCTCATTCACCAAGGGATCTATTTTGGCATGTAAAGATCGCCTTAAGACCAAGGATTCGGTTCTTGTTGGAGCTTTGAAAACATCTCCTTCTTCAGACATCTCTTCTTCTTCCTCAACAAAGTTTTCATGTTCTTCAAGTGCTTGTTCTTCGAGTTTCTCCCGAACATCAATGGCTTCTCTTAAAGTCACTATCCTCTTGTTTGGACATTCATTTTGGAAGTGACCAAAACCTTGGCACTTGAAACAACGAACCTTGCTCAAATCTCGCTCCTTTGGTTTGTTCAGGGCTCCATCTTGCCTTGGTGGTGCGAGAACTTTATTTATAGTACCATGGGCAGAACCATGGGCAGAACTGGAGGCGTATGAAGTTGACCCAACGGGTTTTGTATAACCGTCAGACTTTGACCAACTTGTAACTTTTGTTGTGTTTGAACTAGTTCGGTTGGCTTTCTGTTGCTTTTCCACCTTCATAGCTAGATTGCAAAGTTCATCAAAAGTATTGTAGAACTGCAAATCAACTGTGTTAGCAATATTTCGATTTAGACCACGAATGAACCTAGCCATTTTTTGTTCTTCCAACTCGAACACATCACACATCAAAGTTAGTTTCTCAAACTCAGAAATGTAAGTAGCAACGTCCCAAATCCCTTGCGTAAGTTCAGAAATCTTACGATACAAGTCTTGCTTGTAGTTTTTGGGGACATACCTCTTGCGCAACTTACGTTTCAAAATCTCTCATGAAGCAACTCGTTCCTTACCTTCTCGTGTCCTTGATGCCCTTAGATTTTCGTACCAAAGAGACGCATTTTTGGTAAGTCTAAGAATAGCATATTTGAATTTTTTTCATCGATGACCTCCTTGAACTCGAATAGACTCTCCCATCTTGCGTTCCCACTCCAAATAAATTTCTGGATCAGTACCGCCATCGAATTCTGGAAGTTCAGTTACTTTAAATTCATCGATGAATCGTTGTGGATGGTCTTGGGGGCGGAATGCAGGTCGGGGTTGTGGGCGTGGTTGTTGTTGAAGTTGACGCAATTGCTCAGATTGAAATTGCATTTGCTCCATCATTGATTGAATTTGTCGCGATAATTCTTCAATTTTTTCGGCGGAATTTGGTTGAACAATGCCGCCTTGATCTTGATTGGGATTCATTATTTTGTATTACAAAAGAATCAGAACCTATGCTCTGATGCCAAATGATACGGTTGCGGAAGCGAATGACGAAAATAAGTTAATATTTTGTATGTGAATAGTACCCGTGTACTGTTCACGTGAATAGTAACAGAAAAAAAGTTTTTTTTTTTTTTTTTGTGTGTGCTGTGAATAGTAACCGGGAATAGTGAAATAGAAATAAGGTAAAATTGATAAGTATTTAGCCCTTGGATTACCTCACCCAAGTCTAAACTTTGAACCCGATTCACAACCGGAAATTCAACTCGAACTACAAATTAAAATGCAGCTCACAAGAGAGAACTTTGAGAGAAAACTCAATTTTTGATTGATGATTGTTCAAGTGTGTCTTGCCAAGGAGAAGTAGTCTCCTTTTATAGGAGAGCATACCTTGGGCTCCAAGGCGCGTGACATCATCGCTTACATCACAAAATTGACCTTGCACTCCAAGGCCTACTACTTAGGCTAATCATTACCCTATAAAGCCTAGGCTAATGATGACACTCTAGACCCTAGGTTTTTACTTGTACTCCAAGGCCTACAATGTAGCCTAATGATTACAACATAGACGCTAATTATATTATTAAAATATTACAATATGAGAATAACTAAGTGCTGATTTTTTTTATTCGTCTTATTCATCCAAATCAGCTCAAGATGCGTACGAGTTAGCCGTTTTAGGCATGTTCATGACCGTCACCAATGTCGTTTCTTGTGTATGCTATTTGTAGTACAATTCTTGATTTTAACGACCCCTGGTGTATCATGCCTATATCTTGTTTCGCAACGCTTACGCCATCTTCCATGTTTATGACGACATTTGTATTTTCTATATTGGTGTCACCACATGATCTTGTATCACCTACGTCCACTATTCTCGATTAATAATTTTTAGTACCTTTCTACGGATTACAAAAATTACCAACCCACTCGTATAATCAACACTATGATTATAACACAAGGTGAGTATCGCTAAATACTCTATACTATCTTACGCTAATAAGAAAGTACAATATAACTCACACAAATTCCCGTTAAAGAATTGTAAGCTTATAATGATGTACTATTATCCAATAACGTATTTCACTCGAGCGATTGATAATAATTGATGCACAACTCTTTTAAAAACAAACTCTAAAAATAATAAATATTTGCTCAAAGGTTTGCTTTAAAACGATTTTGAAAAATCAACACAAGTAAAATAATAGCCGTGTGATATGTTGTGTATTTCGTGTATTTTACAAATTGTATGTGAATGAGTATTTATAGTAGAAGAATTATAGTGGATCTAAAACCCTAGCATAATATTTAAGAAAGATATTTATTTTTAATACCATAAAATAATATTTGCTTATCTTTTAGAAATATCTTTATCTCAAAATATTATTTGGTTTATCTTATAGAAATTTATTTATCTTAATATCTCAAAATATTGTTGTAAAGATATAGTACAATCCTAGATTAGGTAAACCAAGGAAACAACCTATGGAGGCCGGATTCCTAGCTCACGAAACCCTAGGAGCACGAATCCCTAGGTGGCACAAACTAGGTTTTCACGAAACCCTAGATGGCTCAACCACTAGGTGGGCTAATTAGGTTAACAACAAATTGAGATAGAATATATTAGAAATCCTAGGTAGCATGACAACCCATAAGTTGTATTACTAACCAATAGAATCTCATAAATATATTCTCTAATAAAACTTTTGATAAATATAAAAATACTCTTTCACTTTTTGAAAACATTTCAAAAACATTTTATTTCCAAAATCATGCATCAATATTTATCATCCAAAATCATAGACTAAAGCTATCATTTTGAACGTAAAATCTCTCGAATGGAATAGTAACCGAATGACGACCTATACTATCTAATCTTCACAAAGATCTTCAGTATACGGATCATCTCTTCATCTTGATCACAACGACCCTCCATCTCGAGTCTTGTGTAGTTTGATGTAGATCTTGTTTGAAGCGATTTTCCTTAAAGTTATGCCTGGTTAGCTATAACTTCCATGTTCACTTCCAAAGTTATTCCTGAAGTTGTTATAACTTTGTCTCACAAACTGTATCAAAGTTATGCCTAACTTTGATCTTTCTTCTCATAATTGTTGCTAGCTATAATAAGACTAAAGCACACAATTACACGCATATGATATATCGAGTAACACATATTATTACGTAAACACATGTCATTATCAAAACTATGAAATTGGTCCAACAAATTCCCCCTTTTTGATGATGACAAGTCTCATATGATTTCCTCTTAACAATGTGACTAAGTATGGTTCCCCCTCAACAAAGCACTCCAAAGTTATAGCAACTTTGATCGCAAGAACATAACAACTTAGCCAAAGTTATAGCTTGAGAGAATTTAAGAGATAACGAGTCTTGACAAAGAGCAAGCTTAAGCAAAGACTCAAATCATATCATTTCTTCCCCCTCTTGGCATCATTGAAAAGACAAGAACAAAGACATGAAACGACTAGAATAACACATGTCAAGGCAAGAAATAGATATGCAAAATACGCAATATAAAACGATATATACCAAGCAAAATCAAATGCAAATGTTAATTAAAACTACAAACCACAAAAGATATTGTTAGTTGCCATTGGGCCGAATAGAATAATGTTAAAACAAGCCAAAATGGGCCGAATAGGAGTAGTAGTTTTAAGAAACAAACAACCAAGGATAGAAAAGCAAAGCATGTGGGTAGGTGGATGAGGCTAGGGTACTTTATAACCGGGCCTAGTGCGGTACTCAAGAGTGGAGAGACGGTCAAGGCAAGAAGACACATGTGTAGCTTGAGCGGTGAGGCAAACGTCAAAGTTCCGAACTTTCAACGAAAGAGCCTCCGTCGCATCGTATATGGTACGCATCCCCTCACGCATCTCCGTTCCGCTCTTAACCAACGACCCGCCTTGGCTCACCAAGAATGTCATCCTATCCCTTTGCCTATACGCTTCTTGCTTACAATCGATAATGTTCCGTTCCAACTTAGCAAGGCGATCATCCATACCATCCATCCATGTCCTCATCTCATGACTCACACCCGACCCACCTTGGTCACGGTTTGAGTTTGAAGACCCCACTGCCACGGCTTGAACAACCGTGTCTAATACCGTCTCAATTTTCTTATCCTGCGCGTCCAAGCGCTCCATGATACTACCAATGAACAAATCTAATTTGGACTCAATCCCGGAAAAATCAGTCCCACCCGACTGCAAACCAACCGAACCTCCTTTTACTAAAAACAACAACTCCGGACCATTAGCATCAAGCTTCATAAATTTCAAGAACATATCACACATTTCATCTCTTACGGCGATGTGACAACCCTCGCGAATGCGGAAAAATAAAACAAACAAGCATGTGAGTTATATAGCGGAAATATGAAGTTTTAAAAACCTTTATACATGCAAGATAGAAAATACGAGGAGTGTCAAAACATTACAAACTAAGTACGGAATATAACAAAGAGACGGAGTCTCGCAAAATATTAACAAAGTAAAAGTGTTTAGCAAATAAGCTAAAATCGTCTAGAGTTTTTCACATCCAAGACACCGCCCGCTGCTTCCCCCCGAACCCCAAATATCGTATCCCCAAAATCATCCAAGCAAGCAAACCCTGTTCATTCATGAAAACATGAACGCCACAGTCAGTGGTGGGAGTAACTCCGGGTTCTCCCAGCCATATCACTTTAACGTACATAATTAGAAATACAAAAGTAGAGCCTGGCCTATATAAAATATACATGTAGTTACGATAAGAAAGATAGCATACAATAAAAAATGATAAAGCATATGCAGTAATAGTTTTCAAATCCATCATGTTATTCAAAGACTCGGGAAGACACTCTTAGGCAACCGAATACGCGCACTAGGGCTTGCATCTCACCGTTAGCGGTATAAGATTGATAAGATTGAGACTCGACAGACAAACCAAGTCAAGTCATGCGATGATCACCGTAAATCCAACATATTATCATCCATTCACGAACCAGGACATTGACGGTGTCCAATCATGCAATGAACCCTGAACAATATCATGAAATCACGCTTGCAAGAAGACACAAGAACGACTCTCTCACGGTAAATGAAACGCACTACATCGTCACATGGCATAATGATTAAAAGAAAAGCGTTCACTTCAAATGGTCATAACTAGAGTTCTAGATATGGAAATGCATAAATTCCAAGTCGAGGTGATAGCTTATCCTCTTACGGTTCCAACGAGTGGTCACAAGCCCAAAACAAGCAAGGAACGAAGGAGATATGATCATTCTACCAAAAAGGGTCAGTGCAGTGAAACTGCACAAGTCACGACCGTGACTTGTATTTCACGACCGTGAAATGAGGTTTCACTACCGTGAACGGAGGTTTCACGACCGTGAAACACCTGTTCCAATCATCCGGACCTTTACAAAATCAATCCATCATTCCAATTCTTCAACTCATGTTCTAATAACTATCAACAATCAATATTCATCATCAACAATCATCAAATAACAACAATCATAAATCATAACATGATTCCTAAGCTTCTAATCGTATTCTAAATACGATTTCTAACATATAAAGCATGCAAAACACATAAATGATACCGAGTAACCCTTCACCGTTACCTTTACGCGTCTTTAAACGGTTTCTAAACCTTCCTAGTCTCCACCTACATACAATTAGATAATAAAAGATGAATATCATTCACCTTGAGAAAGATGGATAATTTAAAAAGCGAGAAAGACGGTAATTTTAATATGAATACGGATAGAGGAAGGTAAGAGGAGAAGAATGAGACGAACTTACGTAAATTCCAACAAGAAACGAATGAGCTAGGCGAAATCTAAGATCGAAATCAAAGAGGGAAAGTTTTGGGGATTTCTTAAGGAGGAAGAAAGGATTTTGTGTTTGCGTGAATGAATATTAGGTTAAGGGAGTAATGTGAGAGTATAAGTAGAGGGTGAGTCGGAAAAGTCAACGAAAGTCAAAGTCGACTTAAGAGTCAAGAAAAGTCAAAGACGACTCAAAAGTCAAGAAAAGTCGAAGACGACTCAAAAGTCAAGAAAAGTCAAAGACGACTCAAAAGTCAAGAAAGGTCAAAGACGACTCAAAAGTCAAGAAAGGTCAAAGACGACTCAAATAGTCAAGAAAAGTCAAAAAGACTACTTAAGCCTACAGACGGGATTCTCATGGAATCTCGCGGAAATTCCAAATACGAACTCGGAAATTCTAAATTCGACTCGAAACATTAAATTCTAAATTAAAACTTAAATTTGCTGAAAATATTTCGTAAAATATTTCTACTAGAAAAATAGGGTACATTTCCAAGTGTTACAGGCGACCTCATAATTTTGCACATTAACAACTCCCTTCGACTCGAAGAGCCGTGACAACCACATGCCATACGGCAAATCAAGAGTAGAGTAAATTTTGTCTTCGGTCACCGAGAAAGCGGTTTGTGAAATACGATTAAAGACAAGAGAAGGTAAATTAACCCGGTTGCCTTCCAACCAATGCTTAACTACCAACAACTCATAGCATGCAATTTTGTCACGTCCGCCCCGTCGCGGAATCACGGTATTCCATAAAAAATTCAGCAAAGAATTCAGTTTAGGAGACACACTACCCGCCAACACGCAACTCGACACCGTCGCCCCAACATCAAAATACTGCTTAACCTCCAGCTTAGCCATGTCCGTCAGTTCCTCCCATGACGTACTCGGATTGATTTTGATTCCATCATCAGGAACCGAAAACAGAGTACAAAAGTCCGTCACGGAAAACGAAACTGAACGGCCATTTATGACGGCATGCAACACTCCATTGTCTAAACAAACAGAAGAAAAGAACTGAATTACCTCAATCGGATACACCGGACCCGAAAACTGAGCCACCGTTTCCCATTCTTGGAAATTTAGAAAATCAGAAAAGAATTCCAAAGCCCTATACTTGTCACACCAGGCCTTAGGATAATACCGACCACCGTGTATTCCATATTGAGCAACCCGGTTCACAAGTTTTCTTTCGTCTTTTGTAAGACGGAGTTTATCAATCCCCGAAGATGTTTCTTGAGGCAAAAAATCACGTAGTGTGACCCGTGGTGCCTCGGGAACCGTGTCAGTGGTGTCGTTTGTAGCTTCTTCTTGGAGTCTACCTTTGCCTTTATTTAACCGTCTTCTTTTCGTACTCTCAAGACCCGCACCGGACTCGGTTTGGTTTGGGTTGGGTGAAGTTTGTGTGGGAGTAGAAGAGGTATTTTTGGGCATACTAGGCTTGGGAGTTTTTGGATTTGGGTTCTTGGATAATTTTGATCTAGTGGAAGCCATTGTTGAAGATTGAAGGTTTGGGTGATTGTGTGTGGGAGCCGTGAGGTTGAAGAAGAGGGTAGTAAAAATTGGTTGAGTATTGAAGTGGTAAAAGTAATAGGTGGAAGAGGGTAATTATGATTGTGTAAGAGGTAGGGTAGCTTTTGTACTTGGGCACATGGTGTGCCGGCCCCAATTGAGTTATTTCCCCCTTTTTTTTTTTTTTTTGAATTTGGGTAGGAAAATAATCTTGGGTGGTTATTTTTGTTGGGATATGGTAAGGATAGAATTTGGTAAATAAAAGATATGGAAAGGTTATATTTGTTTGAGAATTTCGGCTAGTATAGGACACATGGGTAGAATTTGGCTCAATTTTGGAAAGTGAATAAGATAGATATTTGGCAAGTATGTGGTTCATAATTCAATTTCCATAAGACACTAAATATGCAAGATACTCACGTAAAATATATTATATTAAACACAAATATACTAGCAATGAAATATGCGGACACAGTCATATAATCTCGTCTTAATCTAGCCAGTCAAGCAGGTTCACAAAATAAATAAGATGAATTTAATTGCTACCGATTAAACCAATTTCCAACCGCAAAATCTCAAAACGTCTTCTCGCTAACGCCTTTGTTAAAATGTCAGCCCATTGATTGTCAGTACTACAAAATTCGAGTTTAATGTTGCCCTTTTCTACATGGTCACGCAAAAAATGATGTATAATGTCTATATGCTTAGTACGAGAATGCTGAGCTGGGTTCTTAGAAATAACAATAGCACTCGTATTATCACAGAAAACAGGCATACAACCAACATTAACACCATAATCACATAGTTGTTGCTTTAACCAAAGTAGTTGAGAACATACCAGTCCTGCAGCTATATATTCGGCTTCTGCAGTAGACAATGCAACCGAATTTTGTTTCTTTGAGCCCCAAGTAATTATGCATGGTCCAACAAACGTAGAAAATCCAGAGGTACTTTTTCTATCTAAAGATCATCCCGCATAATCTGCGTCTGAATATCCTACTAGATCGAAATTGCACTCAAGTGGATACCACAAATATAAATTAGATGTACCAATTAAATATCTCAAGATACGTTTAACTGCAATCATATGTGATTACTTAGGACATGATTGAAATCTAGCACAGACACATACGCTGAACATAATGTCAGGTCTACTTGCAGTTAAATATAATAAAGAACCAATCATACCTCGATATGTAGTCTCATCTACGGACTTACCATTTTCGTCTGAGGTCAACTTTTTGTCAGTTACCATAGGCATGTCCATTGGATGAGCGTTCTCCATACCAAGTTTTCTGATTAGCTCCTTGACATATTTTTGTTGGTGAATCTTTATGCCTTCTTTGGTTTGTTGAATCTGTAATCCTAGGAAGAATTTCAATTCTTCCATCATGCTCATTTCAAATTCAGAGGTCATAAGATCTGAAAAGTACTTGCACAATTTATTGTTAGTAGAACCAAAAATAATATCGTCTACATAAATTTGAGCAACAAGTAAATCAGAACCCTCGGATTTTAGAAATAGGGTTTTGTCGACAGATCCTCTCTTAAAATTGTTTTGTAATAGAAATTTTGACAATCTGTCGTACCAAGCCCTAGGTGCTTGTTTCAAACCATATAAAGCTTTATCGAGTTTAAAAACATGGTTTTGAAACTTGCTATTCAAAAATCCAGGAGGTTGTTCAACAAAAACCTCTTCTTCCAAATAACCGTTAAGAAATGCAGTCTTAACGTCCATTTGGAACAGTTTCATTCCTTTATGAGCTGCGAAGGCGATGAGCAAGCAAATAGCTTCAAGTCTTGCTTACTGGAGCGAATGTCTCATCATAATCAATCCCTTCTTGTTGATTATAACCTTGAACGACCAATCGAGCTTTGTTACGAACTATAACTCCTGAATCATCCAGTTTATTTCTGAATACCCATCGAGTACCAATCACAGTTCGATTAGAAGGTCGTGGCACAAGGTGCCATACTTTATTGCGTTCGAACTGTTGAAGCTCCTCTTGCATAGCCACAATCCAGTCGGATTCTGCAAGAGATTCTTTGATGTTGGTAGGCTCTATGGTAGACAGAAATGAATAGAATGAACAAAAGTTATTTAATGTTCGCCTAGTTTGAACTCCTTTAGTCAAACTTCCTAGGATACTATCCATAGGACGAGAACTCTTATATTTCCATTTCTTAGAGTTCCCAGGCTCATCATCATCTGATGAACTATCACTTTCCTCAAATGATTCAGAATTAAGATTGGTTCCCCCTGAGCTAGACTCTGGGGTTATAGCTGAAGTTGGTACAACTTCAGTTACACCATCTTGGTTCTGGTTCAAAGTTATAGCATCATCAGCTATAACTTCAGTTTCCTTTTCCTTGTTTTGAGAAAAGACATTCGTATCATCAACAATTGTCTCAGTTCTCTGTTCAAGGTCATTTGCGGATTTATCAAGTTCATCATTGATTCCTTCAATACCTTCTTCATTATTATCTGGCTCGTCTTCCCTTGAAAGGCGAAAGTCTGGATCATTCATGTCTTCTTCTTCATTCTGTTGAACTTGTTCAAGCACATTATCTTCATCAAATACAACATGAACACTTTCTTCTATGCACAACGTTCTTTTGTTAAAAACTTTAAAAGCCTTACTATGATTAGAATAACCAACAAACACAGCTTCGTCACTTCTAGGATCAAATTTGCTCAAATTACTTTTTCCATTATTATGGACAAAACATTTACTACCGAAGCAACGAAGGTGAGCTATATTGGGTTTTCTCCCTCTTAAAAGTTCATAGGGAGTCTTTTTGAGAATAGGTCTAATCATAGCTCTATTGTGCACATAGCATGCAGTACTTATGGCTTCTGCCCAAAAGCTCTTAGGAAGGCCACTACACAAAAGCATAGTGCGGGCCATGTCCTCTAATGTTCTATTCATACGTTCCACGACACC
This sequence comes from Heliosperma pusillum, assembly GCA_022085475.1. Lineage (NCBI taxonomy): Eukaryota > Viridiplantae > Streptophyta > Magnoliopsida > Caryophyllales > Caryophyllaceae > Heliosperma > Heliosperma pusillum. The sequence continues at coordinate 28,955 of JAIUZE010024668.1, read as the reverse complement.
GTTTTGTTGTGGGGTTCGTGGTGCAGAAAAGTTCGTCCTACACCATTCTCCCTACAATATTCTATAAAAGCTTGATTATCAAATTCGGTGCCATGATCCGTACGAATGGAAACTAACTTTTTATCATACTTGTTTTGGGCAAGCTTCATTAGTACCACAAACTCATCGAAAGTTTCATCTTTAGTAAATAGAAAGATAGGCCATACGTACCTGGAGTAGTCGTCGACTAGGACGAATACGTACCTTGATCCACCGCGGCTTCTAACTTTCATAGGTCCACATAGATCCATGTGTACCAACTCAAGTGGACGCTCTGTACTTACTACTCTTTTCGGTTTGAATGAAGATCTAACTTGTTTACAACGGGCACATGAGTCACACATTTTTTCTTGTTCGAATTTGATTGAGGGTAGACCCTCAACTAAATCCCAAGACTTGAGTTTCTTTAAAATCGTTGGACTGATGTGTGCAAACCTCTTGTGCCACAAGCATGAATCATCCACAGTGACTTTCATGCACGTAAAGGAACTTGTACTGACTTTGTTTAAATCAATCATATACAAGTTCCGTTTACGCAGACCTTCTAAGATAACGTTACTAGTACCTTCAACTATGATACGACAAACATTTGAATGAAAAACGACTTTGTTGCCTTTGTCACATAGTTGAGAGATACTTAGCAAGTTATGCTTAAGGCCATCTACCAGATATACATTATTAATAGCATGTGAAGAAGATATACCAATCTTACCTACACCGATTATGTTTCCCTTTTTATTGTCTCCAAAGGTGACCTTGCCACCGTTGAAGGGTTCTAAAGAAAGAAATAAATTTTTTTTTCCAGTCATGTGTCTCGAACATCCACTGTCGAGATACCATAGATTGTTCTCTTTCACTATTACCTGCAAGAGAATCAAATACAGCTTTTAGGTACCCACGCTAAGTTGGGTCCTTTGTGGTTAGTGACTCTATGTATTTTATCCTTCCTAACCCATACATGTTTGACAATTCTTTTCTTCTTAGGATAGGGTTTGCTGGGTTTCTTATATTGTTTGTTATTGTTGTGACGCACATTAGGTTTAAACGACTGATTCTGATTCACATTAGGTTTAGATTTTGAAGGCACAGATGTGTAATCGAAAGCCATGTCATAAAACCATCTAAACTCATTATTTCTAACCTCATCACGTTGAGGTTCAGATTCGGACTCACTAGACACGTCATGCTCTTTCACAAAAGCAGTTTGATTTTTGTTGTCGTTAACATATTTAACACAATTATCTTTAACATGACCATTGTGATCACAATAATTGCAAATCAGATATTCTGAAAGATTGACGTACTTCCTTCTTCTAAAATCACGGTCAGAAGGAGTAGATTTGCACTTATCATGGTCTCTACGACTATAGCATTCATGACCTAGACCCATTTTCATGTTATTGTTGGACTGTTCGGTAAGGAAGTCTAAGACCTTTTGACTTCCTTCCCACTTATCATGAACTTTTCGTGCATGTAGGAGCAATTCCTTCAAAGACTGAATTTCTTTTTCACACGACGAATGATCTACATTCGAGTCTTTGGAGGGATTGTTCTTTTTAAAATTTTCACGAAAATCATTGAAACGTTTGTTCAAGATAAGTTTCTCCTCATTGTGTTGACTTTTGGCTTGGGAGAATTCAGCCTTCAAATCTTTCAATTGCTGAGAAATAAAAGAGTTTACTTTCTCATGATCAAGAATAACAACTTCCTTTGCCTTAGCTTGAGATTGTAAAAGCTCATTGACTTTCTTCAATTCTAAAGTTATAGCTTCATTAGCTATAACTTTGGCTTGAAGATGCTAAATGTTGAGCTTCAAATCTGAGATTATAGCTTCATTAGCTATAACTTTAGACTCAAGAGCTTCTTTCTCAACATTTGTCTTGTCTGAAGTTATAGCTGAAGTTGCCATAACTTTAGACTTGAGCTTTTTAGCTTTGGCCTTAAGAAGTTGGGTTTCCTCAGCAATGTCAAGAATTTGTTCTTTAAGATCTTTCAATTCTAGACTCTGCTCATGACAATGATCTAAGGCTTCTTCAAAATACTTAATTAAAGACTTCTTAGATAAATTCTTAACTTGCTTTTTAAGTTCAAGATGACGAACCTCTTCGTCATCTTCTGAATCTGGTTCTGAATCTGAGTTGCCAACAAGACACATCTCGGATTCGCTTTCATTGTCACTGTCAGAAATTAGGTCAAGACTGACGTTGCTTAGACACAAGTTGGCGACTTCCTCTTCTTCTGATTCGTCCTCCTCTGTGTCGAGATCTCCCCAGCAATAAGCCATCATTACTTGCTTGAATTCCTTCTTGGTTTTGTCTCGTTGATTTTTGTCTTTGATTTTCTTCCATGTGGGCCAATCTTTGATCATGTGATCATTATCCCCACATTTGAAGCAACCACGACTTGAAAGAGACCCTTTTGACTCAATTGGCTTTTTGTAAGATTTGTTAGTGTTATTGTTAAACGTTTTCCCTTGTGGTTTATTAAAGAACTTTTTCTTAAAACGTCTAGCAAATAACACTGTTTCATCTTCAAGATCCGAATCTTGTCTTTCACTAGATTCGGCCTGTAAAGCCACATTCTTGCTATTACTATCATTTGCCGCATCTTCATCAAGAGTAATCTCATGAGCCATTAGGGTTCCAAGTAGCTCTTGATAAGATAGGTCAGATAGATCTTTACATTCCTCACTTACCGTCACCTTAGGTCTCCATCGTTTAGATAGACTTCTAAGGATCTTCCTGGCAATTTCCTCGGAGTCAAAAGTTTTTCCAAGATTTTTCAATTCATTAATGATACTGGAGAAGTGAGTAGACATGCTGTCAAGCGATTCATTTTGTTCCATGGAGAACAGTTCGTATTTTCGCATGAGTAGTGCAATACGTTGCTTTTTGACAACAGTTGTCCCCTCATAAGCTAACTCAAGACCATCCCATATTTCCTTGGCAGTAGAACTAGATGAGAACCGATCAAATTCAGTATGGGTCATGCCGTTTTGCAACAGACTAATAGCCTTTGAATTTTTCTCAGCTTTCTTATAATCTACCTCAACATAGTCATCTTCTTTCTTTTCGATAGAAGTGCCAGTGGCCGTTCCAAGCATGATCTTATTAGGACCATTCTTAATGATTAGCCAACACTCCCAATCGTTACCCTTTATGAAATGGGTCATCATATTTTTCCATAGACTGTAGTTCTTCCCATCGAATACGGGACACTTAAGATGTTTGGAATCCATTAAAATAAAATTAAATGCAGCGGAAAATAAATAAAAATAAAAAGATAAATGGATCAGACTCCTTGCTGTAAGGCAATCAAGAACACGAGGCTCTGATACCAATTTTAGAGTCTATTGATCGAATACGAAAGAGGGGGGGGGGGTGAATTGAGTATTAAAAACTAGCCCCACTTTCTCGATTTATATGATATGTAATTAATTATTTGATCTTATGAATTAAAATCAACTAATTAATTAATCAAAGTAAGCGCAAGTAACGAAATAACGAAAAGTAAAGAGAGTAGAGAGAGGCACACGAATTTTTGAAGTGGTTCAGTTTCACACGTTGAAACCTACGTCCACTATTCTCGATTAATAATTCTTAGTACCTTTCTACGGATTACAAAAATTATCAACCCACTCGTATAATCAACACTATGATTATAACTCAAGGTGAGTATCGCTAAATACTCTATACTATCTTACGCTAATAAGAAAGTACAATATAACGCACACAAATTCCCGTTAAAGAATTGTAAGCTTATAATGATGTACTATTATCCAATAACGTATTTCACTCAAGCGATTGATAATAATTGATGCACAACTCTTTTAAAAACAAACTCTAAAAATAATAAATATTTGCTCAAAGGTTTGCTTTAAAACGATTTTGAAAAATCAACACAAGTAAAATAATAGCCGTGTGATATGTTGTGTATTTCGTGTATTTTTCAAATTGTATGTGAATGAGTATTTATAGTAGAAGAATTATAGTGGATCTAAAACCCTAGCATAATATTTAAGAAATATATTTATTTTTAATACCATAAAATAATATTTGCTTATCTTTTAGAAATATCTTTATCTCAAAATATTATTTGGTTTATCTTATAGAAATTTATTTATCTTAATATCTCAAAATATTGTTGTAAAGATATAGTAGAATCCTAGATTAGGTAAACCAAGGAAACAACCTATGGAGGCCGGATTCCTAGCTCACGAAACCCTAGGAGCACGAATCCCTAGGTGGCACAAACTAGGTTTTCATGAAACCCTAGATGGCTCAACCACTAGGTGGGCTAATTAGGTTAACAACAAATTGAGATAGAATATATTAGAAACCCTCGGTAGCATGACAACTCATAAGTTGTATTACAAACCAATAGAATCTCATAAATATATTCTCTATTAAAATAATTGATAAATATAAAAATACTCTTTCACTTTTGAAAACATTTCAAAATATTTTATTTCCAAAATCATGCATCAATATTTTATCATCCAAAATCATAGACTAAAGCTATAATTTTGAACATAAAATCTCTCGAATGGAATAGTTACCGAATGACGACCAATACTATCTAATCTTCACAAAGATCTTCAGTATACGAATCATCTCTTCATCTTGATCACAAAGACCCTCCATCTTGAGTCTTGTGTAGTTTGATGTAGATCTTGTTTGAAGCGATTTTCTTTAAAGTTATGCCTGGTTAGCTATAACTTTCATGATCACTTCCAAAGTTATTCCTGAAGTTGGTATAACTTTGTCTCACAAACTTTATCAAAGTTATGCCTAACTTTGATCTTTCTTCTCATAATTGTTGCTAGCTATAATAAGACTAAAGCACACAATTACACGCATATGATATATCGAGTAAAGCATATTATTACGTAAACACATGTCATTATCAAAACTATGAATTGGTCCAACAATTTCAAATGAGATTTATTATATAAATGCACTATTGTGGAGGATACTTACTCCAACAGTCTATAGCCTCAAAGTGCACATGCTGAGCAGACATTGCTAAAACCTTGGCAGACACTTTGTTAGCATTCCAGAGTACCATAATCCTACCACCATTATGACTATTATGATTTTTCACATAAGTCCACCCATTACACATATTACTAACAACCTTATTTAGAGACACAGGTTTGACCCTTGTCTCAAGGAGCCCAAACATGTCAACATCAGAGTTATGCAAAAACCACTTGATATATCTTTGTTTGTCAACACTATTCAGGCCCCTAACATTCCACATACCCAACCTATTCATGGGGGATAGAGGTAGTACCATCTTCCCCTTTATCCACCATTTCACTAGATAAACTCATTGCACTATTAAACTTCAGAGCAAAATCAATCTCTTGTCCAACAGGCAATCTAGATTCATGCCTAGTAAACCTAGTAATAACTCGAGCAAGAGTAAAATCAGCATCCTGACTATTATGGAAGGGGGTATTTGCAGGGGTAACTAGATCAGCATTGCTTTTCCTAGGTCTATCCACACCATTCCTTGATTCCCCAATGAGTTCTATCTTCCTGGTTAACACAGGGAACTCCTCTAGGTCTAGGTTTGGGCCAGGCCCTATCTTCCTCTGCCATACTTGTTTAACGGGAGGTACTGCAGGTGGGGACATAGATGTAACATGTTTATTATTGATGCCACCAGTCCTACATACTGTTGTACTATGTCCCATGCCATGACATGTTTTACACATAATTGGAACCCAGTCATACTCAATTGCTATAGTAACCTCATGTCCTGTCTCATCCTCAAACTTCACCTTAGCAGGAAAATTTTGATCAATTTCCACTTCAACCAGCACCTTTGCATAGCCCAGCAGGGATCGAGACAGAGTTAGTTCATCTATTCTGATAAACCTACCAACTAACGATGCTAATTTTGCAAGACAGTTATCCCCCCAAAATTTAAGGTCTAAACCCACTAATTTAATCCATATAGGCACTTTTTTCACCGAGACCTTACTCATCTTCACACTATGATTCCATGGACAAAGGATAACAGGCTTTCCTTCAAACATCATTACACCCCTTTTTAATACCAATTCCTGCTGTTCCATAGAACCAAATCTAACAACAAATAAACCATTAGGAAGGAAGGAAATCTTAGAGATATCATAATCAGATAGATTCCTTCTCAGAAATCCTTCTAACCTCATTCTAGGAGGGTTAGCCCCCATGACATATCCATAAACCGCACTATTCCAAAAATTAATTTCATCCTTAACATCCTCAACTGTTAATTTTAGAAGATTACCCTCCTTTATTGCTTCATTTGAAGGTACCTGAACATCCTTTGCCTTTCTCAAGCCAACCTCCTGCCATTGTTGTTCTGATTGTCCATCTCCACTCCTACTCAATTCTTCAAGGCTATCATCTTTCGCAATTACCTGCTCCTTCAACGTATCAGCTACCGCCTTTCGAATCTTCTCAATTGCCAAAGTGCTGATTATGGGAGAAGGGTTTGACATTGTATTAATTTGATTGTTGTTATTACCGTTATTAGTTTGTGAGTTATTACCTGATGTACTATTATTAATATTATTTAATTTTGTACGTAAATGATGAGATTGTGTATTGTTTTTTGCCATTGCACAAAACCCAAGAACCCTAGAAATTCAGAGAATTCTGTCTCTAACTTTCTCTCTCATCATGACTTTCTCCCAGTTGAGTTATTTTTGGTAATTCAACAGTTGGTATTTCACATACTTATTGTTTGACATTTCATATTCGTATATCTTTTGATATGAAAATATATGTTTGTACTTTGTATGATTCATTTGTACACGCGTTTCTACATGTTTAATTATCGTTTATGTATGTTTACTTGTGATATGGCTGGGAGAACCCGGAGTTACTCCCCACTGGCTGTCGCGCTCATATTTTATGAATGTACAGGTTGCTTGGCTGGATATTTTCTTGTTTTTGGGTTCGGGCGTGAGCTAGCGAGCGTTGGCCTTGACTATTCACCCATAGACGTTCGTAGCTAGTTTACTAGACATCTTTTATGCTTTGACTACGTTTTGAGAGACTATGTCTCCTTGTAGTATTTTATACTTTAGTTTGTATTTATTTGACATTCCTCGTACTTTTCCTTTGGCATGTAAAAAGTTTCAAAAATCTCGTATTTTCCGCTATTTAAACCGCATGTATGTTATGTTTTATTTTTGCTAACGCAAGGGTTGTCACAGTTGGTATTAGAGCCTATGACGCTCCCGACGCACACACGTGAACCCTAAACCTAAATTATAACTTGACCTGAAATAATAAATGAGAGATGGGTAGAAATTAAGGACTTTATTTGGTAGTCTCTATGATTGTGCTAAGTGTTAGGATTAACCTTGTTTTCTTTGTGTATCTTATGAAGATGGTTAGATCTCGACTCGTAGAGAATGTCATTTTGGAGACTCTCACTCAAGTCCTAAGGAATCAACAAGATGCGGCCCATGCTCAAGCTAACCAAGCCCCTTCTCTTAGAGAAGACCATCACCAAGGAGGCTATGCTTGGGTGGCTAGCCAAATTGCTAGGAGCAAGGCCAAGCCTTATGGTGTAGAACCGGACCCTACCGAGCTCTCAGAATGGTTCACGGAGATGGAGAAGCAATTCGAAGTGTATCCAGTCCGAGAAGAAGGCAAAGTAAGAATTGCCAAGCATTTTCTTGTGAGAGAGGCCGACAACTGGTAGTCGATTACTAGTCCTACCGCTACTCTTGAAGTCAATTTCAATTGGGAACGTTTCAAGACTCTTATTAAAGATCGATTCTACCCCAAAGAACTCAAACAACAAAGACTCAAAGAATTCATCGATTTCAAACAAGGTGACTTGACGGTTCAAGACTTCACCACCCAATTCAACAATCTTGCTTACTTTGCACCAAGACTCATTAAGGATGATGAAGACCGAGCTTTTTACTATCGTAATAAGCTTAGTGCTTTGATCTAAAGCAAAGTAAGGAGGATTTCTACCTCTTTTGGAGAATTGTATGATGATGCACTATGGACCGAGAACTCCATGAAGGCCATCAAAGATGAAGCGAAGATGAAAAGTCCCTCTCCTTCTTTCTCACCTAGGCCAAACTTCTATGGAAAAAGGTCGTTTACTCCCCTCATCTTCCAATGCCTATGCTAACAAGCGGAGATTTAACCTTCCCCCAAATGCAAATGCAAGGACTCTCACTCCTTTCTTGCCCCAAGCTACTTATAATGTGGCTCCTAGGCGCTATGCTCCCCCTCAAGTTCATGCTAATGCTCGAGTCCAAGCTCATGGTCGCCTTTGCAACCATTGTAGACAACCACATCACCCCGGTGTTGGATGCTTCAACCGACCTTTCATTTTCTACTTTTGTAAGAAGCCCGGTCACTGTTATGATGATTGCTCCGATCGGAATTTGCCCACTCCAAGTGCCAAAGCTAAAGGATATATCTATGTTCTAAGCCGAGCCAAAGCCGATACTCATCCGGAGATAATTACGGGTATGTTCTCAATCTTAGGACAACCGTGCCTTATTTTATTTGATACCGGAGCATCCATGTCTTTTGTGTCTTCAACTTACGTTGATAAGTTAGCTATCAAGCCTACTTCTAGTGAGGATACCACCATATCCTTACCATCCGGAGAATTTATCTCATGTTCCACCCTTTACCCTAACGTCCCTATCTCCATTGCGGGGACCATCTTTCCCGCTAATCTCCTTAAGTTTCCTCTAGGAGAGTTTGATGTAATCCTAGGTATAGATTGCCTAGCTTTGTACCATGCTAGATTTGAGTGTAGAGATCAAAAGATCTACCTAAAGAGTCCTTTAGGAGTTAGAGTAACCTATAAGGGATCTCATTCCCGAATGGGTGTGCAATTGATTTCCGGAATGAAGTTGGTGAGTATGGTAAGAAAGGGTCATCAGGCACTCTTGTGTGTTGTGACTTCTACATCCACCTCCTTGCCCAAGATTGAAGATGTACCGATAGTGCGTGACTTTGTTGATGTATTCCCCGAAAACTTGCCCGGGATCCCTCCCGAGCGTGATGTGGAGTTTTCCATTGACCTTATGCCCGGAACCGGACCCATAGCTAAAGCTCCATATCGTATGGCTCTAACCGTGATGTGGAGGCAAGTGGGAGGCAAATGGAGCCCCCCACTTGCTCCCTCACTTGCACTTTGTGAGGGAAACTTGACCCGTCTTAAGCGAAAATTTCTGGTGTAAATAATACTTCCTCCATTCATAACCAAACACACCATTTCCCTTTTACATGTTTGTGAATGCATATATTACAACGTAAATATTGTTTTTAGAAAGACAAATCAAACAAGATCAAACAAGATCTCACATGACTATATTTGTTCGTTATATACAACAAGTAATATCGAAAATTCTCTTCGCTTATGAAAAGTGTAAAAAAGGTGAACGGTGTGTCTGGTATTGAATGAAGTAAGTATGAGATAACATACTCTAATGATAGCATTTTTTTACCCCAAATATAATGTGAAGTACACCTTGGGAATTCTGGAGTAAAAAGAGTGTGAAGAGACGGCGGCAGTTATTGTTTGTATGACCAACGAAATTGATTGGGGGAATTAATTGTCGTGTATGTGTACAAATACCATCTCTTGTGCACGGAGTAAAGCCATTACGTGCATTCTCGTTGCGATTTCATAAAGATGACTTCAACAAAAATAAGTGTTTCAAGAGGCCAGAAAAAAAGTTGCCCGAGAAAAATAGAAGTTTTCAGCGTTGTCAAGACGATAAAGGGAAGTCCGGTCCTATGTTTGCGCTAGGATATGATGAATCCTTTATGATCCTGCAAATTTTCTCCAATTTAAATTGAAAAGGTCTAATAGTATGTACTAAGGTTTGCAAAACATGTCATTCTTAGATTAAAGAATGAGATTTTTTGGCATAATCAACCAAAGTCCAAGCGCTTGGTCTGGAAAGTTGATTCACGTCTAAAGGTTCGGTATCAAATAACCTTTGGACGCTATGGGGATATCTTGGTCTGGAAAGTTGATTCACGTCCAAAGGTTCGGTATCAAAGAACCTCTGGACGCTATGGGGATATTTGTTAGCACTCAATTTAGTTAAGGTACTAAATTCATTATTTTAAGCGTACATGGGACTATTATTCAAACAGTAGATAATTGGGCATATCCAAGGTTATCTAGGTAGCATAAGAACGAAAGCCAAATAGATGAATGCCCGACCAAGGGAAACTCGTCAAGTGCTCCGCTGCAATTTTCAGGAGTATCAGCGGTTATTAAACCGCTCCCTTCTATGGAAATAGTTACAAGGAGCCGGTAAAGAATGCTTATATATGGAAATATTCACCGAAGGAAAAGGAGACAACTCAAACAACAATAAGTACTACTTAGTCTATCTTTAGATTTTAGATTTTAGTCTTAGATTAGATTAGCACGGAGAAACCATACATCTATCTATGGAGGTAATTAGCCATCTATCTCTTAGTTTGTAATTTAGCATCCACAAGTGGTTTTGTGAAGACTCTAGTTGACGTTATGTGATTGACATTTTCTTGAAATAAATGTGTCTTTGAATATTCTCGTTTTTTGATTTGAGAAATATATCATTATTCATCCTCTAGCGCTAAATTATACTCCCTCCTATTCAACATAACGTTTCACCTTCAAAAATGGAACAAAAATTAAGAAAAGTTAATTAAATAAGGTAAAGTATTGTGGTGGGGTGAGAATATTGGAGAGAGGGAATGTATTGTGGAGTATTATTGTGGGGTGAGGTGAGTAAAATAGTTATTGTTGTGATGTGAAGTGATTAAAATAAGATAAAGTATGGGTATTGTGGGGAATTGTTGTGGGGTGAGTTGATTAAAATAAGTATAAAAGTTTACTAAATAAGAAAATAGGGAAGGTATTGTGAATAGATTAAAAAGGAAAGAGGGAAGGTTATTATGAATAAGAGGGAGTATAAGTTTTTTAACGCTATATATTAGATTAGCATCTACTACCGTGGCTTGAACCCTTACAATTTAAGATGGATCACAAAGTGTATGATGTTAGTGAAACCTTCAGGGTACCGTAAGGTATTGTGCTTGTTTCAACACAAACATAAGGGAGCATGAAGGACATCAATTTCGCCACAAGCAACCTAACAAAATAGAGGTCCATTTCAGTGTGCTAAGATCGATGATGGTTAACAGGGTTGCTAGAGCGATAAATGACGCTAAATCTGTCACAATATAAAATACATGTTTTGGTCAAAGCGCACCGAAGTTCAAGAAGAAAGTTCTTAAGCCAAAAAGTCACGGCTACATCATTAGCAATGCTATGGTACTCAACGGGCACTAGAATGAGATCAGTGTAGGCGGTCTGATTCGATTCTGACACAAAATTCAAATTTATTCAACCTAACCCAAACCTGGTGATAACACCAAATTATGTCGTGTCTAGTAGTATTTTTTAGAGTCTTTCGTTTTACTTTTTACGGGTCATTAGCTTTGTTTTATGTTAATTTTAGTTTTTGTAATAATGTTGGTATTTAGTATTTTAAGTCAATTTTGAGAGTCAAACCCAAAAGTCAATGAAAGTCAAACCCGAAACCCGAGACCCAAAAACCCGGAAATTGGAGTGGGCTAGCAATGAATCACCAAGGCATGAAGACCAAACCCAATGGGTCAATGGAAGTCAAGGCGGGGCCAAACGTCCATGGGTCAACGAAAGTCAAGAAGGAAAAGCAAGGGAAAATTGGGCAGTACACGACGCAGCCTGCGTCATCACGCCGCAGCCTGCATCATCACGACGCAGCCTGCGTCGTAGGACGCAACCTGCGTCCTTTCTCAGCACGGAGTTTCTTCATTTTACCGTTTTGTCTTTTGGAAGCCCACCTTTCAAGGCCCCTAGGTTTGCGGACCAAGGGTATATAAGAAGAAAACTTAAGAGAGAGAGGGAGCCAAGCACACAACATTGAACATCATATTTTTCCTTAGAAATTCTCTACTTTGTTCTTCAACTTTGGCTCTTGTAATTGGTTTTATTTAGAAATGGGTTGTAATATGAAGACTATGGGTAGCTAATCCTTTCTTTACTTGGTGTAATTTGAACAAGTTCACACCTTTAGCATTGTATGACTCTATAATCCTCTTCTTCTTTATTTAATGCAATTTGTTTATGTTAATCTTTTATGTTGAGTGAATGAATGTTTGGTTTGACTAGCTTGACATTTTGTTTACTTGATAAATGCTTGTTCTTGGTAGGAATTGTCACCCTATGCTTGAATGTGTGAAGTAGACTTGAAAGGCTTCATCTTTGGTTTAAAAGTTTGAGTCTTTTGAGAAATAAACTGTATGTTGTGTGATTTTTACATGGTTTAATGTTGAATTGCATAATTCTTGCTTAATCCTTTGGTTGAATGCTTAAAGCTTACTCCTTTGTTTATGCTTATGTTTTAATAAGTGTGGATTTAGTTGTAAAGGGTCAATTTTGGGTGGTTTAATTCATGTTGACTTTTTCTTAGGAGGTAGTATTAGATAAATAAGAGGAGAGGTAGAAAGGAGTCATCTTTGCTAATTGTTGTGTTACTTGGGATAGTTACACTAAGTATTTTCTCTCATATTTGGTTAATCTCATGTTTCATGTTAACTCATCTTTTTAATCAAATTCCCCCATTTATGTTTTCCTACATGTTTTCCATTGTGAATATCATTGTTTGTAATTAATTTAAGTCTTTGTTTTAATTAGTGTCTTAATTAGTAATTAGTGCTTTAATTTGTGATTAGATTCGTTAGTTTTGTTAATTGATATTTTGCAAGAGTCTAGATTAGATTATTTTTAGCTAATACCGCTTTCCCTTGGGTTCGATCCTTTTCTTACCCTTACTACCCTTTTATTTAGGTTGGTTTGAGTCTAGGTAAGGTTTTATAAATTTCTATTTGGTCTAGCTAATTTGCGGAATTAACAACACCGTATTTTAGTTAGCCAAATTTGGCGCCGTTGCCGGGGAAGGCAATATAGCTAAATATCAAATTGAAACTCTTGTTAGTGTCATACTTTGTTTTGATTGTTTTTCAAATATTTCTTTTTTTTGAATTGTTTGTAGGTTACTTGGTGTTGAAGTTACTAATTGTGTGGTTGAGTTGTTTTTAAAAGTTTATGCCTAGGTCACAAGAGGGACTTGGTGACCAAGACATTGATCCACCCTCAAGTAGCATATCCAATTGGTTGTTTTCGAATCCCCTCTATAGGAGACCCTTTTGGAGGGAGCCTAGTGAAGAGGAGTTGGAGAACAATATTTTTCAAGAACAACAAGAGCAAGATTATGAGTCACCTTCTAGGATACCATCCCCGTTGAACATCCTCTACCCTCCCAATATGGATGATAATAGAACGATTGGTGAGATCCGGGCAAGAAACTATGAGGAGCAACCGCTATGTATCGCATACCCTCCCATGGGGGATGTAAACTTCGAGCTCAAGGGATTCTTTGTCCATAACTTGCCTAGATTCCACGGAATGGTGGGAAATGACCCCAATAGGCACTTGGCCGAATTCCACATGATTTGCCAAGGGGCCATTCCCCAAGGAGTAACCGAAGACCAATTTAAGCTTAGGGCATTTCCGTTCTCTCTACAAGATGCCGCTAAGGAATGGTTATTTTGTCTTCCGGCCCATTCCGTCACCACTTGGGTGGGTTTGAAGAAGAAGTTTCTTGAGAAATATTACCCGGATTCAAGGCATAATCACTCAAAGAAGCTCATCACTACCATTGAGCAAGACATGGGGGAAACCCTTTATGACTATTGGGAGCGTTTCAAAAGCCTTGTGGCAAGATGCCCATATCATGGGATGTCGGGGGACGATTTATTGACGGCCTTCAATGAAGGGTTGTGCCAAAACGACCAACGGATGATCATTGCCGCCACCGGAGGTGGAATTGATACACTTAATGTGGCCGAGGCCAACAACATTATTGAGAAGTTGGCAATGAACACAAGAAGCTACGGGAGGAAGAATGAAAGGGGAGGAAGCTCTAGAAATGTATCTTCCATGGAAGATCCTTATGCCTCTCAAAATCACAAAATCATGCAAGAGATGGGTGAGCTTAAAAGCATGGTGTCCAACTTGGTTGTCAACAAAAGTAGCTCATTTTCTTAACACCCCGAATCACTTGAATGTTCATATTGTGGAGGTAACCATGCTACAAACACATGTTACATCATGATTGAGCAAGGAGCCACTATGGAGAGCGTCAATGCTATGGGGTATGGGAATTACAATTCTAGAAATCCAAGTGGTGGAGGAATGCATAACCAAGTGGGAAATTGTGATCTTTTGGGGTGGGGAGGTGACAAGTCAAAGAGCTTTGAAAATGGTCAATTCAATCACTTGAGAGCCCAAAATCTAACCCAAAACCGAAACTCTAATTTCCACCAAAATCCCCAAAGAAATTTCAACAACCCAAGACCCAACAACTCAAATTTTCCAAGTAATTCTCAATCCCAAAGACAACCAAACCAAGGTCCCATTCAAGGGAATTCTTCTTCTCAAGGGAACTTGAGTGACATCTTGCAAACACTCCTTGCCAATCAAGAGAAAGATAGGGAGGAGGCAAGGAGGGATAGAGAGGAAGCAAGGAAGGATAGGGAGGCTAACAACCTTAGGGTGAGCAACTTGGAAACCCAACTATCCCAAATGGCCTCAAATATGTCAAAATCCCAAGCCTCAAGCTCCACAAGATTCCCATCTCAAACCATTCCCCCACCTAGGGAAAATGCTAGTGCCATGACCTTGAGGGGAGGCAAAGAGTTGGAAGTAAACCCCCTTGGAAAAGGAAAGGAAAAGATGAAGAATCTTGAGATGGAAACCTTGGAGATTGAAGACCAAGGAGAATTGGTGGTTGGTCATGAAGAGATATCGAAGAATGAAAAAGGGGCATCCACAAGCAAGGACCCCAAGGGAGACACTTCAAGGAAGGGCAAGGACACTATTGAAGATGATGAAGTGGAGGAGTACATACCGGAAGTCCCATTTCCAAGTGCTTTGATAAGCACAAGGAAGTATGCCAAGGAGAATGACTTATATGAGACTTTCCGGAAATGTGAGGTAAACATTCCTCTTCTTAACTTGTTGAATAGTGTCCCTAGGTATGCAACGTTCTTGAAAGAACTTTGTACACCTAGGAGAAATCCTAAGAAGGGAACCCATAAGGTTAGGGTGAGTGAACATGTGTCGGCAATTTTCAAGCAAAATTTACCAAAAAAATGTGGAGACCCGGCCATGTTCACTATCCCTTGCACTATTGGAGGAAAAAGTTTTAAACGTGCCATGCTAGACCTTGGGGCTTCTATAAACGTCATGCCCCTATCTATTTATGAGACCCTAGGCTTAGGACCTTTGTCTAAGACCGGGGTGGTCATTCAATTAGCCGATAGGTCTAGTGTTTATCCCAAGGGCATGGTAGAGGATGTGCTAGTGGAAGTCGATAATCTTGTCTTCCCGGCGGATTTCTACGTCTTAGATATGGAATCTAGCTCTAGTGCCACCCCTCTCCTTCTTGGTAGGCCGTTTATGAAAACTTCAAATACCAAGATCGATGTTTCAAACGGGTGTTTGACGATGGAGTTTGAAGGGAAAAGATTAACTTACAACATATATGACTCCATGCGACACCCGAGTGACCATCAATCTTGTTTCTTCTTGGATATCTTTGAGCCATTAGTGAATCAAATGTATAAATTTTGTGATAGAGACCCACTCGAGGTAGCTTTAACTAACCACATGGAAGAGGAAGGTTTGCGGTTGTTGTTGGCCGTTGATGTGCAGGAATGTCTTGAAGACTTGGAAAGGGAAGAGCCCATAGAAACATATGAGGAACTCAACGTCATAGAAATGCTGAAAACAGGGCAAACCAGTGCTCAACGCAGCCTGCGTTGTAGGACGCAGCCTGCGTCGCACGACGCAGCCTGCGTCACTGGACGCAGCCTGCGTCCTGAACTGGCGAACCTGTCCGAGTTGTTTGCCTTGAGTATTCCACTCCACAAGCCCCTCCCTTCCATTATCCAACCCCCGACGGTCGAGTTGAAGACCCTCCCAAGCCATTTGAAGTACATCTTTCTAGGGGACAAGAACACCCTACCACTTATCATTTCAAGCACACTCACCGAGGACCAAGAAGACAAATTGGTATCACTACTTCAAAAGCATAAGGAAACATTTGGGTGGAGCATAGCGGACCTAAAGGGGATAAGCCCGGTGACTTGCATGCACAAGATACGGCTTGAAGTGGATGCCAAACCGGTCCGACAACCCCAAAGGAGGCTCAATCCACCCATGGCGGAGGTAGTGCAAGAAGAGGTAATTAAGCTATTGCAAATGGGTATCATTTTCCCTATTTCCGACTCTCGTTGGGTTAGCCCAACTCAAGTCGTACCCAAAAAGGGAGGAGTGACGGTAGTCAAGAATGCACAAGGAGACTTGGTCTCCACCCGACCACAAACCGGTTGGAGGGTGTGTATTGACTACCGCCGCTTGAATGCGGTTACATTGAAAGACCATTTCCCGCTACCATTTATTGATCAAATGTTAGAAAGACTAGCGGGAAAAGCTTTCTATTGTTTCCTTGACGGGTACTCGGGGTATTTTCAAATCCCAATCGCACCCGAGGACCAAGTCAAGACCACATTCACATGCCCATTCGGTACATTTGCTTATCGCCGTATGCCCTTTGGTTTATGTAATGCACCGGGAACTTTTCAACGGTGCATGTTGAGTATTTTCTCCGACTATGTAGAAAGGATCATAGAAGTATTCATGGACGATTTCACCGTCCATGGGGACTCCTATGATGCATGTCTAAAACACCTTGCTCTTGTCTTAGAGCGATGCCAAGAGTCCCATCTCATTTTAAACTCCGAAAAATGTCATTTCATGGTGACTAGTGGCATCGTTTTGGGACATGTAGTGTCGGAAAGGGGGGTTGAGGTGGATAAGGCTAAGGTTGACATTATCAAAACCTTACCTTATCCCTCTAACACCCGAGACATTAGGTCTTTTCTCGGACATGCCGGTTTCTACCGGAGATTTATTAGGGATTTTTCCAAGATTGCTAACCCCTTATGTAAGCTTTTGCACAAAGAAGCGGAGTTTGTTTTTGATGACTCATGTAGGAAAGCATTCGATGACTTGAAGGAGAGATTGGTCACCGCACCAATTATTCAAGCACCACGATGGGATCTTCCATTTGAAATCATGACCGATGCAAGTGACTATGCATTGGGAGTGGTTTTGGGTCAAAAGAGTGACAAGGGACCCCATGTGATCCAATATGCTTCTACCCTCTTGAATGATGCTCAAAAGAACTATTCTACGACGGAGAAGGAGTTCCTTGGTGTGATTTATGCTCTAGAAAAATTCCGATCTTATCTCTTGGGCACAAAGGTGATCATCTACACCGATCATGCCGCCATTAGATACCTTGTGGCAAAGAAGGATGCAAAGCCAAGGTTGTTGAGATGGATCCTTCTCCTAAGTGAGTTTGATGTGGAAATAAAAGACAAGAAAGGAGTGAAGAATGTGGTGGCGGATCATTTGAGCCGGCTAAACCATGAAGGAAGACCATCATGCCCTCTTGAGGAGGTTGAAGGAGGGCTCCCTCATGAGTCACTTTATGCTATACAAGTGGAGGAGCCATGGTATGCTACCATGGTCAACTATTTGGTGACAAAGCGGCTTCCAAGCCATTTCTCTTCTCATCAAAAGAGCAAAGTAAAATCCGATGCAAAGTACTATACATGGGATGATCCTTACTTGTGGAAGTTTTGCCAAGATCAACTTGTGAGAAGATGTGTGCCCGAAAGTGAGATTCCTTCCATCTTACATCATTGTCATGACTATGCTTGTGGAGGGCATTTTGGACCACAAAGAACCTCTAGAAAAGTGCTTGAATGCGGTTTCTTTTGGCCAAGCCTTTTCAAAGATGCCCACAAATTTGTAAAAACTTGTGACCGATGTCAAAGGGTGGGGAATTTGACAAAAAGAAATGAGATGCCACAACAACCTCTTCTATATTGTGAGATATTTGATGTGTAGGGAATTGACTTTATGGGCCCCTTTCCTAATTCCGGTGGTTATTTATACATCCTCTTGGCGGTAGATTATGTGTCAAAATGGGTTGAAGCAATTCCTACCCGCACCGATGATGCCAAGGTAGTAGCCATTTTCATTCAAGAGAACATATTCTCCCGGTTTGGCTTTCCAAGGGCTATCATTAGTGATAGGGGTACCCATTTTTGCAACAAGGTGATTGGAGGCCTACTCAAGAGGTATGGGGTGAATCATAAAATTTCCACGGCCTACCACCCACAAACAAACGGGCAAGCCGAACTCTCAAACCGTGAAATAAAAGGAATCCTTGAAAAGACGGTTAATCCGGATAGAAAGGATTGGAGCAAGAGGCTAGTTGATGCATTGTGGGCATATAGGACCGCTTTTAAAACCCCCATTGGCATGTCCCCATTCCGTCTCATCTATGGCAAGGCTTGCCACCTCCCCGTGGAGGTTGAGCACCAAGCCTATTGGGCTATCAAATCTTTCAACCAAAACCAAGATGAGAGCGGTATGCACCGAAAGCTTCAATTACAAGAACTTGAAGAAATTCGCCAAGATGCGTATGAGAACTCTTCCATCTACAAGGAGAAAACAAGGAGATGGCATGATGGGATGATAAACCGTCGAGTTTTCAAGGAGGGTGATAAAGTTCTTGTGTTCCAAAACCGGTTTAAGCTCTTTCCGGGCAAGTTGAGGTCAAGATGGTTTGGACCTTACACCGTCAAGAAAGTGTTTACCCATGGAGCTATTGAAGTGGAGGGGCCCGGGGATGGAAAGCTCCTCAAGGTGAATGGCCACCGTCTCAAACACTACTTCCAAGGATGTGCCCGGGAGGGGGAAGAAGAGGTCTTGCTTGAAGACCCCGTTTATCAAAGTTGAAAAGCTTGAAATAGCTAAGTCGAGCCATCGACTCTAAATAAACGGCAAACGTGTACATACTCTATCCTTGTGAATATTTCTTTGAAGTTTCATTGTTAATTCTTAGTATTTGAGTTGTTTTCAATTAGTTAGACATTGCATCAAACAAAATTTTTTGAAGTTACTAACGGTTTTGTGAAGTTTTGCGAGTTTTCGGCCGCCTTGGGATGCGTGCCACGGATAAAAAGTTTGGGAATCGATGGAATTTGGATATTGGAGGTTATCGAGGACTATTGGAGTGAAAATGCAAGTATGGAGGTGTTTGGAACACTTAGCCAAAATTTGGCTAAGTGCAAAAGGCAAGAAGATCCGGCAGTGCAGGACGCAGCCTGCGTCGTAGGACGCAGCCTGCGTCGTCACGACGCAGCCTGCGTCGAATGCAGTTTTCAGCTTTTGTTCTATCTTTTGCCCGAGTTCTTCATACAATCAAACCTTATCTTCATACACTGGTTTTTCACGAAAAATACCCCAACCCCAACCCCAATCCCTCAAAACTTCATCTTTCTCCCTCAAATATTCAAAAACTTTCATCAACTCCATCAAATTCTTCTTCCTAATCATTATTCTACCTTCAATCACCCCAAAATCAATCTCAATCACTCACAATCTCAGAAAATCCATTTTTGAAAACCTAGAATTTTTTCCTCAAATTCGTTTTTTTAGGAACTTTTTTTGGGTTTTTAAGGTTGTTTGTCGGATTCCCTACCTATTCAAATCATCAAGGAGCTTGAATCTTGTGGAATAGCAAAGGTATAACTTCATACTCAACTTTTCCATTGTTATTCAAGTTTTTGCTCGAATTAGGCTAGAATTAGTCTTAGGTTGAGTTTTCCCTTGCCCTTGATTAATTGTGTAGTTAGGATTGGACAAAATTTTTTGAGTGAGGTAAAGAAATTCAACAAACACTAAGTTCTTGAGGTGTAGAAATTGTTGCACACCAAGTGTTTGTTGAATTGCTTGAGTGAAAAAATCTTTTGAGTGATTGCTTGTTGTTTGTTGTATTGTGTTGCTTGTTAAATTTTGCAGAAATGGCACCCAAGATCTCCAAATTGTTTGGCAAAGGGAAGAATAAGAGGGCCGCGGTGAGTGAGCCCGACACCGAGGTGGAAGCGGTGTTCATGGGCTATGAAAGGTTGCAGGCTCAATATAAGAGAATTTGGGATAAGCTAAACACACAACCTCTCGTAGCCACAAAATTCTTTTGCCCAAACACCCTCCATGCCTTAGGCATGTTCAACTTGACAAGGGACATGCTAGCTAAAGTAGGGCTAGAGGCTTATCTCGAGCCGGACTCCTGGGATCACACCTATAGGAGTTTCGCATACGAGTTTCTAGCAACCTTGTCGGAGTTAGATGTGCCCGAAGGTGAGGAAAAAGCCTACCGATTCCGTTTGAACCAAACTTGGCATAATGCCCCCACTTCCGAAATCCTTCAAATCCTGAAAATCACCAAACAACCCGAAGACATTAGGTGCCCCAAGGGAAGAATGCACACAATGTGGGTTAACATTACAAATTACCACGGCCCATCTAAAGATGTCAAACTTTCAGCCATCACCCACCCCGTACTCCGCCTAATCACAAGATTCCTTACCACCATTTTCAATTCCGCGGGAGAACCCACCAAAGTGCCGGAGAGCATCCGGCTATGTTTGTGGACTATGCTTCCGGAGGGGGTAGGGATCCCGGATTGGGCCGATTTGTTTTTGAGGGCTTGCATTAAACATAGGCAAAAATCTACCAAAGCAAGCATCCATCTTGGGGGGGTGATTTCATTCTTGGTAAGGCACTATGAGGGGGGCATTGGTGATGCACAAGAGGTGAACATTTGTAGGGGATTGGCGAGATACAACCGACTTGGGCTCGAGGAAGTTCATATGTTCAAGACTAGCAAAGAGCAACCCTTGAAAGGGTTTTGGTTGGGGAGTGACGGGCTTGGTTACATGAAGATGCCTCGACCTCAAAACAACCCCTTGCCTAGGGGACCCACAGCGTTGGATTTTTTATGTCCTAGGGAGGAGAGTTTGGGGGAGAGTAGTGAGGAAGCGGAGGTAGAGGAAGTGCCTTTGAGGCAAAGAAAGAGGGTAAGGAGAGAGGGAGGTGAGGGAAGTGAGCGAGTGAGCGAGGAGATCGAGATCCTCGCAATTGAGCAAGGACCTTCCCAAACAACAAATTATCAACAACAACAACAACAACAACAACAACAACAACCACCACCATTCCATTTCCAATCATCCTTCCAAAGCCACCAAGATACCGACACCCCAATGTTCGATGCGGAGGGTCGTTCTAGCATCCCCGTGGAGCCATGGCAACAACAAATGGCTAACTATTTTGCTAGCACCAACGACGTCTTGAAGCACATTAGTGGGAGGGTGGATGATGCAAACACTTGGCAACAACAACAAGGAGGTAGGCTTGAGTCATTGGATGATTGGCACAATGTGGTGGAGGAAAGACAGAGATTGAGATGGGAGGCCGAGGGGGCTCAAAGAGAGGAATGGAGAAGGATGGTAGAAGGACAAGAGGAAGCCCGCCTTTGGAGAGAACAACAAGATCAAAGGTGGTGGGAACAAAATGAAATGTGGACCACCCAAAATGCTTGGAGGGAGCAAGCTACGAGCCATTTTCAAGCTCAAAATGAGCGCCACCACTCCTATCTTCAAGACTCCTATGAAGATGCGGTGGCACAAGAGGACGTATATGGCTTGGCTAGCTCACTCTTTGGGATGTCCATCCAACAAAACCCGGGCTACCCTTTTCCTTACACCCAATAAGCCCTTGATGAAGGCCTAGAGCGAAGAAGACGGGTTAGAGAAGAAAGGGAGAGGAGGAGAAATCGAGGAGGTGCCTCGGGTTCTTCTCGTTTCGATAATTGATGAGGTAACATTTTTTCTTTTCTCCTACAATGAGGACATTGTGTATTCTAAGTGTGGGGGAGAAGATTGTACATAGTTAGTTTGTTTTTGATGCATTGTATTTTATTTATCTTTATTTTGAAGAAAAAGAAAAAGAAAAAAAAAAGAGAAAAGAAGAAAAAAATTGAAAATCCCGGCTAGGTGAAAACCCACAAGGGTGGGCACCTAGGCAAAATTGGGAAGGTGGCCGAGGACGGAATGAAAACCCGAAAGGGCATTCCGGGCAAAATGAAAAATCGAGTTGCGAGCCACCAATGAGAGGAAAGGAAAAGCTAAGGTGAAAACCCGAAAGGGCACCTTAGGCAAAATGAGGGATTTTCAAGAAAAAAAAAAAAAAATGAAAAATGAAAAAAATTGAGCATAATACTTTCTATGATGAGGATTTTGGAGGCATAAGAAGGGAGTGATAAGGAGGGAATTGGAAGGAGGCTAGCTTAGGACTTCCTTTATTTTTATTTTGAGTCACAAATTTGGTTCCAAATTGGTGGATTTCTCTTGGTGGTTGCTTGGTTGTGCAAATTGTGTAGTTTGGGGCCAACCAAGTAACCATGCATTACACTAGTGGAGTAATAAGGGGGTGGTATAAGTAGTTGAGTTGCATGGAGTTTGGTGATGAAGGCCATCTCGCTATGCCTTGGGATAAGGCAAAGATGGTCATACTACATTCTTGGGAGCTATAAGAAGGGAGGAATTTTGTGAATTGAGTCGGAGTTGGTGCTGTGTCGAGTCTTGTTTTGAGGGAGTTAAAAGTAGGAAGAGGTAAGGGAAGAGTGTTAAAACAACCTTGAGTCAAAAAATTTTCTTTTGTTTTAATAGGTGGTTGTGTTTTGAGGGAGATATAAGAAGGTAGTGGTGAGGGAAGAGAGGTCATTGCCTCCGCATGCTATGTTTGGACTTGTGTTTGCCTTGCCAATCTCGAGTTTTACTCGGGACGAGTAAAAGTCCAAGTGTGGGGGTATTTGACAACACCAAATTATGTCGTGTCTAGTAGTATTTTTTAGAGTCTTTCGTTTTACTTTTTACGGGTCATTAGCTTTGGTTTATGTTAATTTTAGTTTTTGTAATAATGTTGGTATTTAGTATTTTAAGTCAATTTTGAGAGTCAAACCCAAAAGTCAATGAAAGTCAAACCCGAAACCCGAGACCCAAAAACCCGAAAATTGGAGTGGGCTAGCAATGAATCACCAAGGCATGAAGACCAAACCCAATGGGTCAATGGAAGTCAAGGCGGGGCCAAAAGTCCATGGGTCAACGAAAGTCAAGAAGGAAAAGCAAGGGAAAATTGGGCAGTACACGACACAGCCTGCGTCATCACGACGCAGCCTGCGTCATCACGCCGCAGCCTACGTCGTAGGACGCAGCCTGCGTCCTTTCTCAGCACGGAGTTTCTTCATTTTACCGTCTTGTCTTTTGGAAGCCCACCTTTCAAGGCCCCTAGGTTTGCGGGCCAAGGGTATATAAGAGGAAAACTGAAGAGAGAGAGGGAGCCAAGCACACAACATTGAACATCATATTTTTCCTTAGAAATTCTCTACTTTGTTCTTCAACTTTGGCTCTTGTAATTGGTTTTATTTAGAAATGGGTTGTAATATGAAGACTATGGGTAGCTAATCCTTTCTTTACTTGGTGTAATTTGAACAAGTTCACACCTTTAGCATTGTATGACTCTATAATCCTCTTCTTCTTTATTTAATGCAATTTGTTTATGTTAATCTTTTATGTTGAGTGAATGAATGTTTGGTTTGACTAGCTTGACATTTTGTTTACTTGATAAATGCTTGTTCTTGGTAGGAATTGTCACCCTATGCTTGAATGTGTGAAGTAGACTTGAAAGACTTCATCTTTGGTTTAAAAGTTTGAGTCTTTTGAGAAATAAATTGTATGTTGTGTGATTTTTACATGGTTTAATGTTGAATTGCATAATTCTAGCTTAATCCTTTGGTTGAATGCTTAAAGCTTACTCCTTTGTTTATGCTTATGTTTTAATAAGTGTGGATTTAGTTGTAAAGGGTCAATTTTGGGTGGTTTAATTCATGTTGACTATTTCTTAGGAGGTAGTATTAGATAAATAAGAGGAGAGGTAGAAAGGAGTCATCTTTGCTAATTGTTGTGTTACTTGGGATAGTTACACTAAGTATTTTCTCTCATATTTGGTTAATTGCATTGAAGGTGTTTGTGCAAGTGCCTAAACTAGAATCTCATGTTTCATGTTAACTCATCTTTTTAATCAAATTCCTCCATTTATGTTTTCCTACATGTTTTCCATTGTGAATATCATAGTTTGTAATTAATTTAAGTCTTTGTTTTAATTAGTGTCTTAATTAGTAATTAGTGCTTTAATTTGTGATTAGATTCGTTAGTTTTGTTAATTGATATTTTGCAAGAGTCTAGATTAGATTATTTTTAGCTAATACCGCTTTCCCTTGGGTTCGATCCTTTTCTTACCCTTACTACCCTTTTATTTAGGTTGGTTTGAGTCTAGGTAAGGTTTTATAAATTTCTATTTGGTCTAGCTAATTTGCGGAATTAACGACACCGTATTTTAGCCCGTCACCTGGCCTGAAGTTTGATTGACCCAATGTTAATCAAACTCGAAGCACTCGCATTTAACTGATCTGAAATGACCCAAAAGCACTCGAAATTACAAGAATTAAGTCATATTAATATTAATTACATTGAATTAAATGGTTGATTGGTTTGAAAGCTCCATTAAAAAATAACTCAATTTGTAAGATAATACTCTTACGTTAATAAAATTAGTACTCCCTCCAATCCAATGTTCTCGTTTTCCATCTTCGGTCAATCCAATTCAATGTTCCCCTCATTATCTAGGATATAGTTAGTCCCTTCTATATCTGGTGTTTTCAACGATGTCATTGGAACTACCCCACATTATGACACCTTTACTTTATAAACATCCCTGACCTTCCAAAAATAACCTCACAAAAACAATATAAAGTCATTCCACATTAAATCTTGTGCCCGGGTCCAATGGGACATTGGATTGTATTGGATTGGATTGGATTGGAGGAGTACTAATTAAAGTGTGTAACCATTGAGTCGGTCAAAAATGACTCATACCAAAAGATGACTTGACCCAAAGTTCCTCGAACCGAAATGACTCGACATTCAAAACTGATCCGAAACCTGAAATGACCCGGCCCAACACAACACAACTTGAACCGATGTGTATGTTAAACCCAAAATGACCCAGCTAAAATTGACCCAGCATAAACCTGACCCAATAAAACTATTTGTCGGCTATATTTACTAGTTACAACCTAGTATCTACCCTGTTTGTAATTACCACAAAGTATTTTGTATATTACCAATAACTACCTTCATTATACTGTATATAGACTTGTTAAATTTTCACATGATCCGAAAACCTGCCCTATTCGACCCTTTTTTCCAGTGTAAAAGATCTAACAATATCAATCTGATACCCGTTCGACCCGAACCCAAAATGATCTGTTAATTTATGGTCGAAACCCGACCCGGACGGGTCGATAAATCAAGAATTTTATTTAAAATATTAATATTAATATATTTTATTTGAAATAATGATTAGAACATACAATTAATTAATTTTAGTCCTTTAATTAGATTAGAAAAACAATTAATGAATCGACTTTACATAACTTATATAAAGTTTTAATAATAAAATACTTATTAAAATAACTTAATCGATATAATATGTTAATATAATTAATGTAACCTTTTAATATCATTTAAATATTAGTATTAAATATGCCGTAATTTAAAAATATATTTTTTCGATTTAAAAAATTGTTAAGAAAAAGGTGTAAGAAACTATTTTTTGACATGTATAACCCGTGATCGACCCAACTCGTATTTTGACTCAACCCGTATTCTGACTCAACTCGTATAACCAAACTCGCCCGACATGTTTTATTGGTCCAAGAGTATACATTCAAACTTCCACCTTATTACAACCTAGCTTGTTTTTTCCGATCATCATTTTACTTTTTTCTTGTACAGGAAAGAGGCAAAGCCGCGAAGACATTAATTAGATATTACACGGGGAATGGCCACCCCAAAAATGCCTTTGAGTAAAACCAAACATAACTCCAAAGGAGGATTGCCTATAATTGATGGAGTGATGCCAGAAAAAACTTTGGTTAGCAAGCCAATCCGCTACCTGATTAACTTCTCGATAAGTATGGTTTAAGACGACCTGACCTTTAGCTTTGCGTATTATATCTTTTCACTTCTTTACAATAGCTTTAAGACCGTTGCTCACGAGTTGCTCATTTTTAACCATATGAACACAAGCTCTTTCCAACTCGGTAAGTAAGGCTAGTAGTTCGGCACAAATAGTGGAACAAATACTCGAGGAGAATTAAAAGTTGACATAAAATTATCTTTCTCGTGATCTCGTCTCTAAATATACCTCTACTACCTGTTGGCCTAGAAATACCCTTTGACGCACCATTTGTATTAAGAATTACCCATTTGTGGGGAGATGGGAGCCATCTAATAAAGACCTTTCTACTGCCAGTCCTTCGATGAGGGATGAAGAGCAAAATTATGTTAAGAGTCGCTTTTGTTGAATTGAATTGATTGAATAAAAACTCCCTTGCATTCATTAGAATATCCTCGATCGAACAAAAACGACCTTATTTATCCACCTCCAAATCCACCAGCAAGTGATAGCGAGCAGTAGAGACCCTTCATGAGGCGTGTGATCCTGGTCATAACATTATTAGCCAGCCAGTCTGAGAGGTTTTAGCTGAAAAGGGACAAGAGAATTGCATGCCCACCTACTTTAGCCCAAATTACATGAGATATGGGGCAATGGCATAATAAATTATCAGTAGTTTCCTCTTCTTCTAAGCACCATAGACATAAGGGGTCGACGTCCATTTCTCTTTAAACTCGATTAGCATTATTAATAAATCGATTATGGGTAGCCAACTGTTAGATCATGATTTCTCTCTGACGTAAGAATCTAGCAATACATGCGCGTCAACAAGCAACAAGGCTGAAGAAATCATACAGGGCATCATACTAAATATACTGGGTAAAACATAGCTAAGGAAAAATCCAAGACAGTACTAAAGACATCTGCCAGACATCAGGCAAGAGAGGATATGCGGACCAGGCATAAGATCATAGGCGTGGTCAGGATAGAACTCAGTTACAGAAATTGTTATCAGCACAGGACATCAGACATTGTCAGGGTACAACATATACTATCAAGGTAGAGCAGACACAGTCAGGGTTGCGTACAGAACAGTTCAGCCTGCCAGGCTTAGGCACAGGCCAGGAGAGGCATGCAAGGATGACGTGGGTGATTAATAATAGAAGCAAAGAATCTGTTTTATGATAATTGGATACTTTCT
The DNA here is from genome assembly GCA_022085475.1 of Heliosperma pusillum. NCBI lineage: Eukaryota > Viridiplantae > Streptophyta > Magnoliopsida > Caryophyllales > Caryophyllaceae > Heliosperma > Heliosperma pusillum. The sequence goes on along the minus strand of JAIUZE010024668.1, from coordinate 1,624 downwards.
AATTAAACACATGCTAAATAGCCTAAGTCCTAGTTAGGTCCTACTTTGGAGGAACCACATCCTACACTCATGTCCTCACTTAAAGCAACCACGGTCAAACACTAACCACCCAATATCAAACCACCAGTCAAGAGAAGGGAATAAATCAACTATAATCATGGGATTAGTTCCTACAAACTAGGAACCACTTCCTACACTTAAGCAAGGTTCCATTCAAGCTTATTTTGGATATAAATATGAATAGAAGAAAACTCATTTAGGGGACTCGACCATCACCTATCATCACCAACATCTCAACTACATAAAACATTACATAATTACTTAGCCTTGAATAATTGTTCAACGATTACACATAAAATATTACTATAATCTTATCCTAGCTTAGTGCTCGTGGTTTTCTTCCCATTTAAGGGTTTTCACGTATAAATCCGTGTGTCATGTTTTCCTTTATTTCTCTTTACTTTTAGTTTTCCTCTTTTACTTTATAACCAACCGTTAGAAGTTTCAATCACGGTACCATCACAATAGGATTATACTAGTTAACCTCACCATATTCAACCCTGGCCGGAAGACCATGGCCGGATTTTAGGCTGTGTAAAAATTTGATCAAAACAATTGGCTCCCACCGTGGGCAACTAGTTTATCAATCCTACAAATTGTTTACAATATATTTTCTCCTCCACAACAAGTTTTGAGAAACTTGAGAAAAATTAATATAAAAGTTTCCATAACTCTACACTTTAAATGAAGAAATGTTACATCCAAGGGAAATATTGCCAAGACAAGCCATGAGTCCTTCTATTGACCATACGTACAACATTGCCAAAGAGAATGCGGACTTCAAGTACAAAGTTATCACTAAAGAGATTCAAAGATAAGTCTTTCTCATATCCAATACAAGTTTCGCAAACTCTAATTAATATATTTTACAGTTTTGGTACTTTGGCCTTATTCTACAACTAATTTTCTTAATTCTAGTAATTTTATTTTCTTAGGAAATGTAACCTTAAAGTTCAAAATCCAAGCCTGGCTAGATAGCTTAATCCTGACCGGAACAAGCTTGAAAGTTAGCCTGAACAGTATCAGTGCAGGTTTTAGCATCATTACCAGCCTGAACAACCAGTTCAACACTGAACGGTTATGCCAAGCCTGACTACCTAAAAGATTCGATCAGGACAGACAGGCATGTCCTTTCGGGACAGGATATTATGACCAACAATGTGCAATATAATAGCGCAAGAATGAATCATAAGGTGGTTCAAGTAATCCTACACAAGTAAGTCCGTGTCCTTTTTATAAAGAACTAAATACATATGTGACAACCCTCGCGAATGCGGAAATATAAAACATACAAGCATGTGAAATAATATGCGGAAATACGGTATTTTTAAAAACTTTAAACATGCAAGATATATATAACACGAGGTGTGTCAAAATATTACAAACTAAGTACGGAATATACAATAAAGAGACGGGGTCTCTTAAAATGTTAGCAACGAACAAGTGTTTAACCAAAACTAGCTACTATCGTCTAGAGGTGGAAACTTCCAGGGACAACGCCCGCTAGCTCACACCCGAACCCCAAAATATCGTATCCAAAAAAAGTATTTCCATGCATGCAACC
>JAIUZE010024667.1:0-18920 GCA_022085475.1 Heliosperma pusillum | reverse complement strand
TGTCGTCTTGTGTCGTTCTTTTAATGCGTGATTTCATGATATTATTCATGGTCATTGCATGATTGGACACCGTCAAGGTCTTGGTTCGTGAATGGATGATAATATGTTGTATTTATTGTGATCATCGCATGACTTGACGTGGTTTGTCTGTCGAGTCTCAATCTTATCAATCTTATACTGCTAACGGTGAGATGCAAGCCCTAGTGAGCGTATTCGATTGCCTAAGAGTGTCTTTCCCGAGTCGTTGAATAACATGATGGTTACGGAATTGATTTCCACATGATCTTATCATTATATCTCGTATTGCCTATCTATTTTTATCGTAACTCACATGGATATATATATATGCATGCTTTACTTTTGTATTTCCTTATATGTACGTTTGATGTGATATGGCTGGGAGAACCCGGAGTTACTCCCCACTGACTGTGGCATTCATGTTTTTCATGGATGAACAGGTTGCTTGCTATGGACGACTTTTTGGATACGATATTTTGGGGTTCGGGTATGAGCTAGCGGGCGTTGTCCCTGGAAGTTTTCACCTCTGGACGATAGTAGCTAGTTTTGGTTAAACACTTGTTCTTTGCTAACATTTTAAGAGACCCCGTCTCTTTGTTGTATATTAAGTACTTAGTTTGTAACATTTTGACACACCTCGTGTTATATATATCTTGCATGTTTAAAGGTTTTAAAAATACCGTATTTCCGCATATTATTTCACATGCTTGTATGTTTTATTATTCCGCATTCGCGAGGGATGTCACATTGAGTCAGAAGAAGAGAAAGATGAATTTGAAGAGAAGACAACCTCAAACAATTTGTCCATGGCGTATTAAAAAAGAAAGAAGGTAAAAGAAAAGCGAAGATAAAAATGGGGGAAAATGAGTGGATAGTAATAAGTAAAAAAAAAGTTTTTAAACAAGAGTAATCTATATATTGAGCAGGTAGCCTTTCCACCTATTCTATTATGTGAGAAGGGGTACATTAGTTAGTTGTATTTCTAGTTAATTCAAAGTATAGAGTATTTTAAGAAGGACCCTAATAGTTCAAAGTATTCTCATTAAATAACCCATTTTATTATCTTATTTGTGTATTTAATAAGGGATTGGGATCCCTTATATTTTTTAAGTTACAATTTGTACAAATGATTTATTAAACTAAGTTTTGGTTTTATAATATAATGACATTCGCGGTTTTGCCTTTAAAGTTTTTAAAATATCCGTGTCTGTGTCATCTTGAAAATTGCTTGGACATTTTGGTAAGTGGAGTATGTTAATAAAAGAATTTGAATGAAAAAATATCTTTAGCTTGATTTGTAGAGTTAAAGCTTAATTGACGAGGTTATGGTTATTTAGGCGGCTTGAAAACGAAGTATCTGGCTTGATGCAACCTGAGCGCGAGGAGGTAGATAAATTGACTCGGATTCAAGTTTTCATGTCTGAGCCCTATAGGTAGGGTGTACTACGAGCTTGAGAGAATTCTCAATATTTCTTATTATCTCCCTTTAATGGTCTCGATAAGGACTTGTGGGTCTTGAGGTAATGGGATCCAATATCACCTTTGTTATTCGCTATATATATGCATGAAATACCTCACCAGAACCCTTGATTATGCTACTTTAATATGGCATTTCCAGTACCACTCTATGGTGTAAAGGGCTTACCGTAAGTAATTTAAACTTTGCAGATGATTTACTCATGTTTAACAAAGGTAATGAGCAATCTACTATGCTAATAATGAGAGCTTTCTCTAGTTTCTCTCAAGTTTCTGGATTAACTACGAATTTCTCAAAATCTGAGGTGTATTTCAATGGGGAGTCGAAGCTTATCAGAGATAATATTCGTTCTAAAAGTGATTTTGAAGAAAGGAAAATGTATTTTAGGTATCTTGGAGTGCCTATAAAGGCAAGGAGATTCACTAAAACTGAATGTGCAATAATGGTCGAGAAGATTGTGGAAAAAAAATAAGGATTATTGTGGCTAGGGAACTGAATTATGCAGGAAGACTCACTAAGGGGTTGTTTGGTTCAAGCGGGTGGAATGAAATGGATTAGAATCTCATACCATATATAGGGGGTTGGACTGAGATTCGCATACCACTCTAAACTTGTTTGGTAGGTTTATTTTTTGTACTAGAAGGGAATGGAGTTAGAAACTTGGGGTGAAACTTAGGTATGGAAATCTAGGGGGTTGTAATGGAGTTAGAATCCATCAAGTATCTAACTCCATTCCAAAACAAGCCAACCAAACACTAGATTTGCCCAAATCCATTCCAATCCATTCCAAACCCCTCAACCAAACACCCCCTAAAAATGAATAGCCAGGATTAAATCTAAATGAAGGGTTAAGACTATACCAAAATATACCTTAACAGCCTCCCTTCACTCCCTTTCTTTCATTCTGACATCCTCCCACTCTCTTTACCTCAATCATAATCCAAATCAATCAATCCATCACAAAGCAAGCTCAAACACAAGAAGGCTAGAAGACATCTTCTACAAAGTCACCACCTACATGAATTTTACATTACACGGTTGGAAAAGTCATGATCGTCATTTCTTTATGGAACGTTTGTTACCAATTGGTTTAAATAATTTAATGCCAAGAAATGAGTGGAATGCAATAACTGAAATTAGTTAATTTTTTTACAGATCTTTGTATCTCAACCATAAAAGTTGATGATCTAATTTGTCCTAAGAATAACATTCCCGAGATTATTTGTAAATTGGAGATGATTTTACGCCGTCATTTTTGAACTCCATGGAGCATTTACCTATCCACTTAGAATATGAAGTGAAATTGGCGGTCATGTTCAATATATGAGGATATTCCCGTTCAAGAGGTAAAATGTTTTAAATTTTTTACATTATTTTATTGATCTTTATGATTCATTAATAATATAATAACTAAAGAGCAAACCTTTTTCATGTATGAATAGGTTTTTAAATCACCTGAAACGAAAAATTGGGAATAAAGCCTATGTTGAGGGTGCAATATGCAATGCATACTTGTTAGAAGGGATCTCTAGTTTTTGTTCTCTTTACTTTGAAGACCACATAGATACAAAAACGAAAAATCTTGATGTGGGGAACATAACACATTTGGTTGACTCAACTTTACGTAAACGTTTCCAAGATCATATGGGAAAAACAACTGGAAAATTTTGGGTGAGATCATTAGAGGAGAAAGAATAGGAATGTGCACATAAGTTTGTCTTGTTTAACTGCGAGATTCTTGAGGATTGTATCCAAAAATTTATGCGCGTACATGATCCTAAAATATCTGATGTTGCCGATGTTTGGAATAAATATGATAGAAAATTTTCAAGGTGGTTTAGACAACAAGTAAGTGCCTTTAGATATAACATTTATATTACGCTTAATTTCACACACACACAAACGCACACGCACGCACGCGCGCGCGCACACACTCACACTCACACACACACACACACACACACACACACACATATATATATATATATATAGGTTCTTATGAGTCCACAATTTTTTTTTGAGTCCATGAGTCCTAATCTTGGCCTTTAGATGGAGGAGATGGATGGACAAGATTAGAAATAGATGGAGGGATGGGATTAGAACAAGAATGGATGGAGAAGATCAGAACAAAATGAAGGGGCAAGATTATAACCAAAATGAGTGAATTCCACATACATTCACATTGCTAGTGCCCCTTTATACTAGAATATGATTTCGAGACAAGCTTTTGTAACTTTAGCTTTTTATAAGTGTAATTTCAGTCATTTCGAGTGTAAGTTCAACCATTATTTTTGTAACTTCAAACTAAAATGTGAATTCGACTATACAGATTTGAATTTATGTAACTTTAAGACAAATTTATGTGATTTTAGCCTTTTTATGAGTGTAATTTCAGTCATTACGAGCGTAACTTCAGCCCTTATTTGTGTAACTTCAAACTAAAATGTGTTTCGACTATATAAATTTGAATTTATGTAATTTTAAGACAAATTTACGTGATTTTAGCATTTTTATGAGTGTAATTTCAGTCATTACGAGTGTAATTTCAACCCTTATATGTGTAACTTCAAACTAAAATGTGATTTTGACTATATAAATTTGAATTTATGTAACTTTAAGACAAGTTTATGTGATTTTAGCCTTTTTATGAGTATAACTTCAGTTATTACGAATGTAACTTCAACACTTATTTGTGTAACTTTAAATTAAAGATATTTATGTGTAACTTTAAGACATGTTTAGGTAACTTTAGTCATTTTTTGGTTAATTCCAGTGATTTATACTAAATGTGATTGAATATTTTAATTTGAATTCATGTAACTTTAAGATAAGTTTAGGTAACTTTAGTCTTTACTAGTGTAACTTCAGTTTTTAATAGTGTAATTTTAGTCTTTAAAAGTGTAACTTTAAGTCTTAAAAGTATCACTTCAAGCCTTGAAAGAGTAATTTCAGTACTTAATAGTGTCACTTCAATCCTTAATAATGTAACTTCAGTCCTTAACAGTGTTACTTCAGTCCTTAACAGTAAATAAAAAAAACAAGATCTAAAATTACAATAAAAAAATATAAGAATTTTGAAAATTTAAAAAAGATCTAAAAAGAACATAACATAAAAAAAAAAGAGATTTAGAAAAGTAAAATACCATAAAAAAAATCAAGATATAATTAAAAAAAAATAGATCTAGAAAGTAAAAATAACATAAAAGAACGCTTTAACCAATAATAGTGTAACTTTAGTTAATAATGGTGTAACTTCAACCACCAGCAATAATAAAAAAAGAAGATATCATGAGTAGAAAGAAAAATATCTAAAATAAATAAAAACAAATGAATCCGGAAAAAAACAAAGAAGTTCTATAAAAAACAATATATATATATATATATATATATATATATAGTATTATATATATATATCTATCCCCTATATATATATATATATATATATATATATATATATATAGAATTGGGATCAAGTGAGTCCACCCTAACTATTTGAGTCCATGAGTCCTAATCTCAACCACTAGATTAAGAAATTTCAATGGATGAGATTACACTGCTGATAGTAAGGGCAGTTCCGTAATTTGCGTCTCCTTATATAAGTCTTATTTTAGACCCAAACTTCATTCCAATTCAGTAATTTTCTCTCTCTAACTTTCCTAACCTAACTTTCCTCTTTTTTTTATTTTACTCTCCTTTATCTACTGCGTTCTTTATGGATCTTCAATTACCTTTTCTTCAACAAGCTTCAATAATTACTTTGTTCATCTTCTTCATTATTTGCAATGTCAGGTATTTTAATTAATTTCGTAATCTTTGTATTTTTTTCTTTTCGTTTTAATTCGATTATCTCTATTATTAAGATTGATGATATGTTTCGACTTTTCGTCTTTCTATCATCTTGTTTCCGTATTTTAATCATTTTGTTATTTTTATTTTCCACTTATTTCTCTATTTTTAATCATTTGTTTTAAAGTATTCTTCTATGTTTGATTTTCTTTGGATTTTAATGAAGCATAACAATATTTGTTATTGTCAAGCTAATTAATGTAAATAGTAGCACACTTTATTGTTTACAGCATTATGTTTTAGTTCTTTTTTTGTGTATCTTTTTCTCAAATTTTAATCAAGTGTTCTAAACACACTAAAATATGTTGTAATAGAGGACTTTTAAGTTATTAATTCAAATTAGTATCACAACTTACTCTTAATAATATCACATACTGTCCTCAACAATATCAATGGTTGAATTATATTGTATATACCTGTTATTTCTAAACTAATTAATGTAGATTAATATCACACTATATGCTTAACAATATCACTATTTAGCATGTTTTTTTTTCAGATTTGTATTTTACTCAAGTTTTAATCAAGTTGTGTAAATACCTTTTAGTTTACCTAATTAATCTAAAATAGTATCACACGCTATACTTAATAGTATCACATGTCGCTCTTAATAGTATCAAAGACTAAAATATACAGTAATACATGATTGTTTAAGTAATTAATATAAATTAGTATCACAGGTTACTTTTAATAGTATCACATATAATTCTGAACAATATCACTGTCTGAACTACATTGTAATCAATTTTTTTTCCATTCTAGAACATATTACCCCAAACTCTATTGTAGATAGCTCATATTATTCTAAATGGCACATCATGATAAGTGCAACTGTCTTAATCCAGGTGTTGAGTGTGCTAAAATTACATTAATGTGGCGACAACGTCTCTGAGGTTAATCATTTTTATTACTACAATACACTCATTTACGTTTCTTCTTTTTTATAATTTTGTATTTGATTTTTGTGTGAAAGATGATACTAAGATGTTATTTTCTACTTTGTTTTTCCTTTTTGCAGATTTCTTCGCTTTTGAAGACTGCTTAAGAGTATGGGTGCATGCCGATGAAGTCTAAAGTACATCATCAACTGAGCAAATCATCTTTTTTTCATTCATTTCTCTTATCATCTTATGAAGACAATATTTATTCTTAAAAATTGTTCCAAGTGGTTCTATTTTTGTATCATTTTTTCATTTTTTTAGTTGATACTGGAATATTATAGTGACAATATTATAGTGTTACTGGGATTTGACATTTTTTTATGTAATTAAATATATTAGCTATATGTTTTTTTTATATTTTTTTACAATGTACAATTATTGATATTTACGTTGCAATATGTGCATTGACAAACGTGTAAAAGAAAAATGATGTATTTGGTTATGAATGGAGGAAGTAGTAAACAATAGATAGCTAATAGAAGGCTAGAAAATAAGAACTATATTTGACTAATATTAACAACTAACTAGAAGAAGCAGGAGACTTTGTAGGCGTGTGACTTTGAGCATTTGACTGGCTTTGCTCAGTTGTATATTTTATATTGTTGACATAATACACTATGCAATTGACATAATACACTATGCAATTAACAATATCAAATTTCTATCTTTGTGCCATTTTTCAACCATTTATAAGGAACAATAGATATTTTCATAAGTATCAATTGATATTTTACTATAAGAATTATCAAAAAATATCACAATTCGCACACAATAGTATCACATTTTAGCTGAAACAATATCACATTAAAAACGAATCTTGTTACCCTCAAACTATTTGTCATTGAGAAACAATATCACTACATATAAGATAAAATATCATTGTTGTTCATAAACAATATCACAAAATACCAGCAGCATATCTAGTTCATTCCTACATTAGTATACTACTCTTACAAAATTACATCAATCAATGCATTTTCAATAACATTGTCAACACAATCTTACTACTCAAGTTAGTTCCTTCATCTCCTTCTACCCCTTATTCTCCAACAATCTTGTATTGTCATTTAAATGTCTTTAGCTATTGTCGATCATCAACACATACCATCTTCTGCACAAAAAGCTTTGTAGAATGATTTTGTATGTGTATTTCAGTGTTAATCTTTTGTATCTGAATAAGATACTCCTTCCTTTTTTTTTTGTCTTCATCTATTGTCCTCTTTGTCATCTTTCTTGAGCACAAGCTTCACCTTCTTGCTTGGTGTTTGTTCAACCTCATCTTTTTTTGCTAGTTGCCTCTTTTTTCCAATTTTTTGGTAGAAATATTTGTCAGTTTCTTCATCTTTGTCATAATTAATATCTGCATTACAATATCCCACATTATACATGCATGTTTAACCAATGTCCAAATTCAGTCAACAAATATAGTCAATGTATATCACAATATACATTTTTTGTAACAAATTCACAGTTACATTATATCTCACTCCTTTCTTTGGTTTAAACTACTTAATCTACCAATATTAAGATGATTAAATATCCTACTAATTTTTAAATTCAATATCACATTATACTACCAACAATATCACATTTTTTGTTTTTTACCATAGCCAAAGTGAATATCTACACTACTCATAAATGAACACTAACTCTCAGTTAATCAACTACATTGTCAAAAAGATCAATTTCGTAGTAGTAAACCATGATTTCTAGAATTAAACAATAGAAAAACCTAACTTATGCAATTAAATTGAAGAACATCGAATGAAAAATTACAAAATACAATTCATTGTACTTAAATAGTTCACTATGATAATATAATCGTCAAAAACAATGTTCAAAATCATCTATGACGGAGATTTTAACAATTCTAAACAATTATACAAACAGAAATGAAAAAAACAAAAAATACTCTATAATTAGTTTGATATTTTGATGTAAACTTATTTTTTATGCATCTAATTCAACAAACATACAATGATGTCTCAGAAAATTAAGATTCACAAGCAAATAATATGTAATAGTTAACTAAATATTGCGGAAATTAAAAAAAAAAATTAAAAACATATACCTGTATGAATTTCTAGAGAAATTAGTAAATTATTCAATTGTATAGAACGAATTAGTGTTGAATTTGATTTCAAGTTGAAATTTGTTGATATCTAAAGCAAAATTTTAGAATTTGGGAGAGATTTTAGGTTTATTGTTTGGTATTCTGAAATTTAGGGTTACAGAGAGAAGTTTTTCTTTCTTTTTTGCTTTACTGACATTAGTCATTGGGAATAATGGTGGGTTCACGTGTAATAATCTCAGCAGTTCATTTCTTTTACATCCAACGGCTCATATCAGGACTCATGGACCCAAATATTTAGATGGACTCACCGGATCCTACCTCTCTCTCTCTCTCTCTCTCTATATATATATATATATATATATATATATATATATATATATATATATATATATATATATATAGGGCCAGGATCCGGTGAGAGCCACCAACATGATGAGAACCGTGAGAACTCTCGCTAAATCTCCACCAAATCTTGTTTCGAATGTTTTGATGGATCATTTACAATTAGTTTAGTTTAGTCAAGCAAACTATTTGCAGTAAGTAAACAAAATTTAATTATTATATTAAAAAATATGTACTTAATGTACATAAATTTATTTAGGTAAACTAAAATTACTATAAATGCATGAAAACGAGCACTAGGTACATGAAAATTGTTACATACATGAAAATAATTACTAGGTGCATGAAAAGAACTTGCTCTAGATGCATGAAAATGAGTACTGGGTGCATGAATATTGTTAGATACGTGAAACTGACTGCTAGGTGCATTAAAAAGAGTAAAATCTATTTCGACTTATTGATTTCCGTCAGTAGCTTACAAATTTTCGGCCAAGAAATAAGTTGTCTAGCCATAATATTCTACGACGAATCCAAATATTTCGTTATTTTTAAAAATAATTTTTGTAAGGCAGAGTTCTCACGGTTATCATTATCTTAGTGGTTCTCACCGGATCCCAATTATATATATATATGGTCAGGATCCGCTGAGAACTACTAGTATAATGAGAACTGTGAGAACCACTCACAGCCCTTAGATCAAATAATATTAGATGGCTGAGATTAACTAACTAAACTTTCAATCTAACGCGCATACACCCCCAAATGTGACAACCCTCGCGATAGCGGAAATAAAACATAGCAAGCATGCAATTTATATAGCGGAAAATACGATGTTTTTGAAAATTTTTACATGCCGAAGAAATAGTACGAGGAATGTCAAATAGATACAAACTAAAGTATAACATACTACAAAGAGACGTAGTCTCTATAACGTTATCAGACATAAAAGTTGTTTAGCAAACTAGCTAAGAACGTTTATGGGTGAATCGTCGAGTCCAACTCTCGCTAGCTCACACCCGAACCCAAAACAAGCAAAATCCAGCCAAGCAACCTATACATTCATGAAACATGAACGCCACAGTGAGTGGGGAGTAACTCCGGGTTCTCCCAGCCATATCACAAATAACATACTTAAACGGTAATAGACAAGTAGAAGCATACGTATATATATATGGCAATTACGAGAAGTACAAATAAGCATTTCAATATTTTAAGATATAGGCGCTTGAAGTACAAAACTATAAGCATCAGATTATAGACAAACTCGGGGAAAAAACCCTTAGGCAACTATATACTCACTAGGGCTTACATCTCACCGTTAGTGGCATATACTTGATGAGATAGAGACTCGACATATAAACCACGCCAAGTCATCCAACGGTCACAAATAATCAACATACATCCATACAAACATACGAATATAGTAACATACTCTCTCACGGTTAATGACACGCACTAGCACCATGTACATAACAAGTATGATCGATACATGTCCACGGGATAAACATTTCCCTAAACCATACACGATAAACATTTCGTATATGAAAGAGTCATTTCCTCCCGGTAGGACGACGATACTAATACGGTCCTAGTCTAAACCTGGCCAGACTCTCGGAATAAAGATGTTCCGATTCGACATGCGATACACATTTCGCATCCAAGACTCGGTCAAACACAGAAGCCGAGAACCCCAAATTCGGTCACAACTACACAAAAGAGGCGGAAAGAGCACAAGAATCATAACCAAGCGGTACGCAACATGCAATGACACCACCTTGCAAGGATACAACATTTGACGGCCGGGTCGATCAACGCATTGCGTTCGCCTCCCAACAACGTCGTCATATCCCCACTAAAACATGCATTTAAGCATTAAGGATACACCTCCTCGTTCCGACATTCCAGTTGATCTAACGAGCAAGGAGGTATAGCCGGGGAATGAGAGTTCATAGCACTTAACAATTAGTGGTCAAATCAAAACATATGTAAAACTGACTCAAAGGGGGGAATATCTAAAACCGTCACGAAACATGCAATCTAAGCGAGTGGGATATCTTATAATCTAAACATGAATATTTGATGCTATTACGTAAATTTATACAATAAACGAACAGTACAAATTATTATAAGTGAGAACATAAGGAAGAAATAAAAGAAGAACTCAGGGGGTGCCAGCCGGTCAAGGGACCGGCCGCTGGCTACCCGGCTGGCACTTCAGTAACAATCGAAAACCATCAAAAATACAGGGATGTCCCAGCCGGTCAAGGGAACCGGCCGCCGGCTACCCGGCTGGGAACACAAGCCATATGAGAAAATAATAGAAAAAGATTACGGAGTCCCAGCCGGTCGGCTTACCGACGGCCGGTAGGCCGGCTGGGGATTACACCATACCAAGAATCCTCGAAAATGTCAACCGTATTCCCAGTTGGTCGGCTAATCGGCGGCCGGTCGGCCGGCTGGGACTACATTCACACGAAAATCAACATACTTCACCAATAATCATCAATAATCATCAACAACTATCAACAACAATCATCAACTATCAACAATCATTAACCAACACAAGTTCTAACAATACTCATCTACTTCTAACCATATTAACTAATATCAAAACACATTAAATGCCTAATAATTGTCACTAGACATTTAGGGGGTCTTGAAGGTCTCCGCCTATACAAAGACAACAAAAACTTAATATAATTCACCTTTGAGAAAGACGAAAAAATTGAAAATGAGAAAGTCGGTAATTTTATTACCACACAAGGTAGAGGACGATAAGAGGGGAAGATTATGATGAAAATTAAAGGATTTGAGTGAGTAATGAATGAGTAGTGATGAACTTGAGTTGATCCAAAAATGGGGTTTAGGGTTTTGGTTACTTGGTGAGGAAGAAGGTGAGTGGAAAAAGATGAGGGAGTTAGGGTTATAAGGTGAGTGGAGAAATATGGGGAAAAAGCCCAAAATTGCGGCTTAAGGCGTAACCACACGGAATTTCGAGTAGAGTCCGAATACGAACTCGGAATTGCTAAATTAGACATGGGAAAATAAGTTTTAGACTAAATCTTAAATTACGCTAACTAGTATCCGTATAATATTTTTAAAATAAAATAGGGTACATTTGCGGGTGTTACAATCACCCCACCTTTTAAAAAGTTTCGCCCTCGAAACTTGAGCGAAAGAAAGATATCTTAAACGAATAGGCTTGGATATTTAACACGCATGGAAGCTTCTGGTTCCCACGTCTCTTCCTCAACATTAGCACATCTCCACAACATTTTCACTCGAGGCACCACTTTACTTCTCAACCTTTTGTCCTTGCGATATAGAATGTGAATTGGCTTATCTTCAAAGGACAGATTCGGTTCGAGCTCAGGAATTTCGGCTTGAAGAACATGGCTTGGGTCACTAATGTACTTCCTCAATTGAGAAACATGGAAGACATCATGAACTTTGTTCAAATTCTGGGGCAAGTCTAACTTGTACGCTACGACACCAATTCTTTTCACAATGTCAAAGGGTCTAATGTATTTCGGGCTCAATTTACCCTTTACACCAAACCTTTTAACACCCTTCATCGGAGATACTTTCAAGAACACTTTATCTCCAACTTCAAATTCCAACGGTCTTCTTCGGACATCGGCATAAGATTTTTGTCGGTCTTGAGCAGCTTTCATCCTATCACGGATGACCTTCACATGATCAATGGTCTCAACAAGAACATCGTGACCTAAGTCACGAACATCACTCAATTGATCCCAACAAATAGGACTTCGGCACTTTCTTCCATAGAGAGCTTCATAAGGAGCCATCTTGATCGAGGCATGGTAGCTATTGTTGTAGGAAAACTTCACCAACGGTAGATTCTTTTCCCAACTCGATTGGAAATCGAGTGCACAACCCCTAAGTAAGTCTTCTAAAGTCTGGATAGTCCTTTCGGTCTGACCATCGGTAGCGGTATGGAAAGCGGTACTCATCAACAACTTACTACCCATGGCTTCTTGTAAGGCCTTCCAAAATCTCGAACAAAACCTCGGGTCTCGGTCGGATATGATCTCCTTGGGAACACCATGATATCTGACGATCTCATCAACATAGGCTTTTGCTAGGCGATCTAAACTCCAAGTCTCCTTGATCGAGATGAATCTGGCACTCTTGGTCAAGCGATCCACAATTACCCAAACGGCATCTTTACTTCCAACGGTTCTTGGCAAAACCATGACAAAATCCATAGAAATAGATTCCCACTTCCATAGTGGAATATCCAAAGGTTGTAACAATCCACCGGGCCTCTTGTGTTCGATTTTCGCTTGTTGGCAAGTAAGACATCTTCCAACATAGGACACAACATCACCTTTCAAATTCGGCCACCAAAATTATAGCTTCAAGTCTTTATACATCTTATCACCTCCGGGGTGGATAAAGTAGGGAGAATGTGACAACCCTCGCGATAGCGGAAATAAAACATAACAAGCATGCAATTTATAGAGCGGAAGGTACGATATTTTTGAAACATTTTTACATGCCAAAAGAAAAGTACGAGGAATGTCAACTAATTACAAGCTAAAGTATAACATACTACAAAGAGACGTAGTCTCTCAAAACGTTATCGAACATAAAAGTTGTTTAGCAAACTAGGTAATAACGTCTATGGGTGAATCGTCAAGTCCAACGCTCGCTAGCTCACACCTGAACCCAAAAACAAGCAAAATCCATCCAAGCAACCTGTTCATTCATGAAAACATGAACGCCACCGTCAGTGGGGAGTAACTCTGGGTTCTCCTAGCCATATCACAAATAACATACATAAACGGTAATAAACAAGTAGAAGCATATATATATATATATACATGTGAATTACGAGAAGTATAAATAAGCATTCCAATATATAAGATATCGGCGTATGAAGTTACAAGGCCGTAAGCATCAGATTATAGACAGACTCGGGGAATCCACCCTTAGGCAACCATATACTCACTAGGGCTTACATCTCACCGTTAGTGGTATATACTTGATAAGCTAGAGACTCGACATATAAACCACGCCAAGTCATCCAACGGTCACAAATAATCAACATATAAACATCCATTCAAACATACGAATATAGTAACATAATCTCTCACGATAAGTGGCACGCACTAGCATCATGTACAATAGCAAGACAAGCCAATGGAAGCCCATGGGATAAGACGTTTCCCGGAACCGTATACGATAAGACATTTCGTATACTCATGACCTAGACAAACATGTTCACGGGATAAGACGTTTCCCGGAATCGTGTACGATAAGACGTTTCGTACACACAAGACTCTAATCCTCTCGGTAAAACGACGATAATAATACGGTCCTAGTCTAAACCTGGCCAGACTCTCGGGATAAGACATTTCCCGATTCGACATGGGGTATGACGTTCCACATTCAAGACTCGACCATACAAAGACGTCGAGTACCCCAAATTCGGCTAAACCACAAGAAAGAGGCGAAAAGAGACCTATAGTCAAAATTCAAGCTAGTACGCTACATGCAATGACACCACCTCGCAAGGATAAAACATTTGACGGTCGGGTCGATCAACGCATTGCGTTCCCCTCCTAAAAACGTCGTCATATCCCCACTAAAACATGCATACAAGCATTAAGGATACATCTCCTCGTTCCGATATTCCAGTCTAACGAGTAAGGAGGTATAGCCGGGAAATGAGAGTTCATAGCACTTAACGATTAGTGCTCAAATCAAAGGATAGGTAAAACTGACTCAAAAGGGGACATATCAAAAACCGTCACAAAACATGTGATATAAGCATGATATAAATGTCACAATTATAAACATCAGACAATACGTGATTATATAAGCATTAGATCAAGTTTAAGAAGTATAATGACTAAGAAACATAAATCTCATCTCAAAACAACAAGTTTGGAAACTATTAAAACAAGGGTCCACTTCAAACGGTCATAACTGGAGTTCTAGACATGAAAATGCAGAAATTTTAAAAGGAGGAGATATATTATCCTCTTACAGTTCCAACGGTAGGTCACAAGCCCAAAACAAGAAAGTAATGAAGCAGATATGACCATTTTACGAAAATGGATCTGTACAGGAAAACTGCAGTTTTCACGACCGTGACTTGCATGTCACGCCCGTGAAAGGTCTGTCACGCAAGGGTATTGGGTCTGCCTCTTATTTCACGCTCGTAACATATAGGTCACGCCCGTGACTTGGGTCGAGACATCTCTTTTTTGTTCTAAACTCAACCATGGCTTCCCCAAAATAGATCCACACACAAGTTTAACAACAATGAGTGATTGAAACCAACAACATATATGTAACCTTGCATAAGATTAACATAAAATAAGCATATGAGATGGATTAAACATATAAATGAGTAATAAACACTTATTCATGTGAAATCAAAACAAAGAATTAATCTTTCACTAGTAAATACAACAATTAACACATAAAATACATATTGATATCGAGTAACCCTTCACCGTTACCTTTGTGCGTCTTCAATCGATTTATATGTCTTCCTCCACTAGATAGTAATCTTTATCGGGGTCTTGAAGGTCTCCACCTATACAAAGACAACAAAAGATGAATATAATTCACCTTTGAGAAAGACGGAAAAATTGAAAATGAGAAAGACGGTAATTTTATTACCACTAAAGGTAGAGGACGATAAGAGAGGAAGATTATGATGAAAATTAGAGGATTTGAGTGAGTAATGAAAGAGTAGTGTTGAATTTGAGTTGATCCATAAATGGGGGTTAGGGTTTTGGTTGTTTGGTGAGGAAAAAGGTGAGTGGAAAAGATGAGGGAGTTGGGGTTATAAGATGAGTGGAGAAATATGGGGAAAAAAAGCCCAAAAGCGGCTTAAGGCGTAACCCACACGGAATTTCGAGTAGAGTCCGAATACGAACTCGGATTTGCTAAATTAGACACGGGAAACTAAGTTCTAATCTAGATCTAAAATTACGCTAATTAATATCCGTATAATATTTTTAAGATACAAATAGGGTACATTTGCGGGTGTTACAATCATCCCACCTTTTAAAAAGTTTCGTCCTCGAAACTTGAGAGTAGAAAACAAAAGTATCAAAGACAAGAATCGGTTTTCATAATTAACATGAAAGCTTTTACAAGGGAAACATTTATGAAACGAGGTTTGTGACAACCCTCGAAAATGCGGAAATATAAAACAGACAAGCATGTGAATTATATAGCGGAAATATGAAGTTTTAAAAACTTTTATACATGCAAGGAAAGAATACGAGGAGTGTCAAATATTACAAACTAAAGTACGAATTATACTACATCAAGAGACGAAGTCTCTCCAAAATGTTAACAAGTAAAATTGTTTAGCATACAAGCTAAAATCGTCTAGAGGTGTTTCAATCCAGGGACCACGCCCGCTAGCTCACACCCGAACCCAAAATACCACAAGCAAAAAGCCATCCAAATCAAGCAACCTGTTCATCCATGAAAAACATGAACGCCACAGTCAGTGGGGAGTAACTCCGGGTTCTCCCAGCCATATCACATTAAACGTACATAAAGGAAATACAAAAGTAGAAGCATGCATATATAGATATACATGTGAGATACGATAAGAATTATATCGACCAATTTCGAGATATAATGATAAGAGGCAATGAATTACGTTTCGAATCCATCATGTTATAACAAAGACCTCGAAAGAACAACTCTTAGGCAACCACAATTCCGCTCACTAGGGCCTTGCAATCTCACCGTTAGCGTTATAGTTGATAAGATTGAGACTCGACAAACAAACCATGCCAAGTCATGCGATGATCACAATAAATCCATCATATTATCATCCATTCAAACGAACCAATACATTGACGATGCCAAGTCATGCAATGACCATGAATACAATCATGAAATCACGCATTCAAAGACAACGACACCAAGACGACATCTCTCACGGTAAATGAAACGCACTAGCACCGTGTACATGGCAAGTATGATTAAAAGGCATCCACGGGAGAAAAACCTTCCCTGAACGCATACACGATTCAATCCATTTCGTATATGTAGACTAATTTCCTCCTGGTAGGAACGATAATAAAACGGCTCCTAATCTAAACCTGGCCAGATTCTCGTAATCACATTTTCCGATTCGACATGCGATGAACATTTTCTCTCCAATTTTTGCGGTCAATCATGAGACCGCCCGAGTTCCCCATTCTTTAAGATGCATTAATTCACGAAAGAGGCGGAAAAGAGCTCAAGCCTCATAACATGCGGTACGCTACATGCAAATAACACCACCTCGCAAGTACACAACATTTGACGGCCGGGTCGATCAACGCAATGCGTTCAACTCCCAACAACGTCGTCGTTTGCCCACTAACACATGCATTTAAGCAGTAGGATACCTCTCCGTTCCGACATTCCAGCCTTACGAACGGGAAGGTAGCCAAGGGAATGAGAGTACAAAGCACAAGACAAATTAGTGCTAAAACCGTATCATTTGTAAAAACTGACTCAAAGTGGGACATAGCAAAAACCGTCACAAAACATGTGATACAAGCGAATGAAATATCATATATCCAAAACATGAATATTATAAGTCACTACGTAAAATTATACGATAAACGAACCATCGGAAATAATATAAATGAAATCGTAAACAAGAAATACAAACAACATTCAGCAGGTGCCAGCCGGTCAGGCTGACCGGCTGCCGGTCTACCGGCTCAGGCCAAAAGTCATACGAAAATCAACATGAAACATCAGTGTGTCCCAGCCGGTCAAGGGGACCGGCTGCCGGCTGCCGGCTACCCGGCTGGGACCAAAGGAACATTTGAAAAACAAGGAAGAAAGGGGGTGTCTCAGCCGGTGGTCTGACCGGCTGCCGGTCGATCGGCTGAGACCCATGTCATATTTCAAATTCACGTAAAAGTGTAACAAAATACAGCCACTGCCCCAGCCGGTGGTCTCACCGGCTGCCGGTCGACTGGCTGGGGTCCAAATCACACGAAAATGCCAAATTTACCAAGGATGAACTTTTAATAATTATCGACTATCATTCTAATTCATCTATTCTCATATGAATACTCAACAAACAATATAAACCATCATCGACACAATTACTAAACTCACTAATCGTATTCTAAATACGATTCCTAGCATAGATAACATGTAAAACACGTAAATGATACCGAGTAACCCTTCACCGTTACCTTTAAGTGTCTTCACTACTCGTCAAGCTCTTCTTCAATTAGAAAATAGTCTTTGTTGGGATCTTGGAGGTCACCACCTACAAATAGATCATAAAAGATGAATAAAATTCATCTTGAGAAAGACGGAAAGTTTGAAAAGCGAGAAAGACGATGATTTTAACATCCAAACGGATAGAGGAAGGTAAGAGGAGAAGAATAAGACGAACTTACGAGAATTTCAACAAGAAACGAAGGAGATACGATGATTCAAAGATCGGAAAGATTATGGAGGCAAGGGTTTTGGTTTTCTTAAGGAAGAAGTAAGTGTTTTGTGTTTGAGTGAATGAAATAGGTTAAGGGAGTATGAGTATGTATGAGGAAAAAGTCAAAAAAAGTCAAACTCGCCTTAAGACGGGATTCTCATGGAATCTCGCGGAAATTCCAAATACGAACTCGGAAATTCTAAATTCGACTCGGAATAATAAATTCTAAATTAAAACTTAAATTCACTGAAAAGTAACCGTAAAATATTTTCACTATAAAAATAGGGTACATTTCCGGGAGTTACAATCACCCCACCTTTTAAAAAGTTTCGTCCTCGAAACTTGAGAGTAGAAAATAAAAGTATCAAGGACAAGAATCGATTTTCAAAATTAACACGAAAGCTTTTACAAGGGAAACATTTATGAAACGAGGTTCTTCTCGAAAACGGTTTACGAAGACTTTTCATAAGTGTGAAACTTTATTTATGGATCACAAGAGTGTTCGTCGCGATCGAGAACTATAGTTATCCAAATCAAATCAATGTCGAAATAGTGAAATCAAAATTCAAAACAAACGTTAGTAAGTGCAGGACTAGTCACCAGACGTCTCCAATAATAAGTCCAAACATCCAACAAAACGCAACATCCAAACATAAAAGCAAAAGAAATCCATTTTCTCCAAAAAAAAAAAGAGGATACAAAGTCCTTCTTTAGACTATCTTGAAAAGTTTAAAATTAGAAATACGATATGGAGATTTGAAGGTTTTCCCAAAGAAA